>CAVNYN010207071.1:0-29982 GCA_963692815.1 Nyctanthes arbor-tristis | reverse complement strand
ACTTTCAGTTGCATGTCTTAAGGTCCCCCCCCCCCCCCCACAATAGAAAAAGCAAATATTATAGCATTTGACAAATGTTAAAATGATAGATGCGTTAGAGAAGATTTCCATTTTGTGGCCAATAATACGATTGATCTCATGTCCTCATTTATTTCAACCTGTCATTTGTCACTTGACGTGAGATGTTCTTCAGTAGTAGTAGCTTGAGGTTAGGACTTAGGCCTTTTGGGCAACCGCCTAGAGCCCTGAAGGCCCATTTAAATTTCTTTAAAAAAAGAAAAAAGAAGGAAGAAAAGTTTAGAAGACCAAAAATTCAGTATTATGTATTTTAGATGACCCTTAATACAAAATTTGCTTAGGGCCTCTATAATGTCAGGAACGCTCCTATTCTTTAGTTTAGATAATAAATACATTGCTCATAAATAAAAAAGTTTCTCAACCTTCAATTCAACTGGATCAAGTAGACTTAAAATTCGTTGCGTGTATATGCTATAATGATCAGAAAATTATCATTCTGGAAATTAACGGCGAAAACTACAAAGTGTGTTTTAGTTTTGGCGCTTTGCTTTATTTATTACCGAAATAGCAACATGATTGCGCCATGTATTCTTTTTTATGAAAGACATCAACACGGGCCAACTAAATATATGCCTTAAATACGTGGGTTGGGAGGGGGGAGCGTGTTGACTACTAGGGACACGGTCATATTAATTTAACGATTGACATGGTATGACCAAAAAACTTTGTTCGATTCAAAAGATTGTCACGAACGTTTTGTGTTCGAGACACTATTATGATTTTATTGTCATTTATGATGCCCTATTTTTGCTGCAAACAATTAATACTATTTGACTATGGACCGATAAATAACTAAACACCATTGGATTGTTTTATGCAGCCAATAAATGGTTTCTTCCTAAGCAGGGTACTGCACAGTGCAGTTCCCTTTATAGTTTTTGCATAAAGCGCTTCGTCATTTCTTTTTTTTTTTTTTTTAAATAATATAAGGGATTTTTACATTGTCTCTCACGGCTAATTCATACTTTATATCCAATGATTTATAACCAGCCACGTAGCTTCATTTCATTAGTTTAGCTTGTAAACCAAAATGGTTTACAAACTATCCGTGAAACATACTGTATCCATGAACTTGTGTATGTAAAGATGGGAGAAGAATAACAGGAAAGCGAGGCGAAAATAAACATCAAATTATATACTTATTTAACTGCAAGAAGAAATAGAAATAATGAACTTAAAGAGAAGACTTGAATAATCCAGTAATTGACAACTCTGATAATTATACATGAAACCATGTTCTTGATTCCTCACTTTATATTTGCTGTATATGGAATTATCTTTCTTTAGGCATCGGCTCGAAGTCTCTGGCTTAGTATCCTTACTCCCATGTACCTGTTACAAACCAAAACAATCCATTTAGTTCATGTATACATGTATTATCTATTCTCTGTTAATCTTGAGTACTGTGTACCAAACATGTCGGGAATCTAAACAAATTGTAATTACCTTCCAAGCATCATAACAGTTGCTTGAGGATTAGTTCCGGGGGAGTAGTTAAAGGTTGATCCATCGATAACGCGCAAAGCATCCACTCCAAGAACCCGATAATCCCTATCTACAACTCTTCCAACTTGACAGCCTCCATGGTAATGCCAAATTGTCATGACAGTGTCCTTACAGAATTGTTCTAATGAGGTCGAGACGTTGTCGTGTTTCGGCAATAAATTGACAGGTGCACTGGCTGTCATGTTGAGAAGAGCAGGCAGTGACAGATAGTCATATCTGAATGAAGTGAATGCCTTTGATTCAATCACTCTTTCAATGGTTCTGAGGCCATTTACACATCTTTCTAAGTCTAGTGGTTCTTTGAAGTAATTGAATGTGACTGAGGGATTTTCATTAGGGTTCTTGTTTCTGAGCTCTAAATGGCCTGTGGAAATAGGGCCCATGATTTTTTCTAAGATGAATCCACCTCTGAAAGCTGCTGGTTCAAGTGCTTTCATGGCTTCTATAGCTTTGTCCATGGCTTCTGGGGTCCTTTGCTTTGGTGGGACAGTAGAGAGTTGCCCACTCTGCATGCAAATTCTTGAAGAAATGAATTGTTTTGGTTCACTATGAAAATCTGTTTATGATGCAAGGATACTCGGATGGATTATATTTGTCTTGGAACACGTACACATATATACATGACATTGTATGACAGACATTACCATTCGACTATTGTTATGTAGCACTACTAGTGTTAGACATCAGTTTTGGATAACCTCATTGATTATGTATATATATATCATCTTGAAAGGAGAGAAATGAGTCACATTTAAGATACTCTATCACATGCTCATGCCACATAAACAACATTATTCTTATCATTTTACATCATCTTTTCCGATGCGAGAGGAAGTCCAAGAAACGTACCTTAGGAGAGAACATCCCATAGCCAGCACCACCGGCAAAGTTTTCGCCACTGGCGGCTTCAATATAGCTTCCAGAGTGGGTGATCCCAACCACCTGAATCAAAGACACCTCTACTGGATTTGGGGATGGTACAAATATGGCATTCATTGGGTTATCTGCCATGCCTTGCCCAACAAAGGGCTGATCCAAAACCACTGTAACATTATGGGCTTTCAGGTGATCTTCTGGGCCTATCCCACTTAACATCAGCATTTGTGGGCTTCCAAGAGCCCCAGCTGATAATATTATCTCATTTCTTGGCCCATTGTTCAAGTATGCCCTGTGCCTTTTTCCTGCTGCATCTCTGAATACTACTCCATGAGCTACTGGCCTCTTTCTGCCTGTTTCAGAGAAAATATTGTAGCGAGTGATCAAAGTTAGAGAAGAAGATTAGTTATCTATTCCATCCTGTCAAGTCCAATGTCTCAAATACGACTTAAGATGATCAAAGTTCAAAGCAGGAGATGGTTGAAGCAGTAGCAGGGGAGAATATTGGACCTCAGTAACTAATTTTAATTCTAGTTAAGTTTAATTATGTTGCTTTGTCAGTCTTGTCGAGTATCCCGTATGAAGAATTTCCTTAGAAACATTTTGTTTTTATGTAAAACGGTCGATTTTTTGGTTAGATTAGTGAATTAGCACTTACCCTTAATCCTAAACAAGATTTTATGCACAGAAGCATGTAATAGCACAGTAAGGCCACTGGGATTTGCATACTGAAGAAGATCAGCAGCCGTGTGCCGGTGGCCGTTAGTATTGAATATCGTGCCACCGACCTTAGTCCCGGGCAAGTGATCATAGGTAAAACCATTACTAGGTTGCACCCCAACTTCCAACAACCCATCCCTCACAGCAGATTGCCACTGTTTCATTGGTGGTTCAAATGCCACCACCTTTTCCACCCATGTATAGGACTCATTCACCAATGCCCCATCCCAGCCAACATGGCTCACATATCTTGGGGCGGCGCGTGAATAGAACCCGGCATTTAGGCAACTCGCCCCGCCCAGCACTCGTGCCCGGGCACTTATCACGCCATCCTCGGAGATGAAGCGTTGGGAAGGGGACGACGGGGAGAGGTCAGACAGTGCTTGACCAAATGCCCTGAAGTTGGTAATGTTGGGGTTACCATATGGGGAGCCACCACGCTCGAGAAGTAAGACGGTGGCATTTTGCGATAGAGTGGCGGCCAACGGGCAGCCGGCCGTGCCTCCACCTATTATAATGTAATCAAAATATGACACTTCTGGTGCAGTGCTTGCTTGGTGCATGAAACTGTAATTTGGCTCTGCAAACAAAACCAGGAAAATGACATTAACGTCATCTTTAGACCAGACGTAACCAGGGTAATCAATAATGGGTCTGTTTCTAGGTGTGACCGAATTTATTACATGCCAGCGGTGGATCATAAATGTACGTATATGGACCTGAATATGCAAACAAAATTTCAATATTAAAAAACAGTAATTTGTTATTTTTCTGGTCTAAATTTAGTGCCATTACATTATGTTTAACTTGGAATTAATCATCTTAATCCTTAAATAGTTTGTAACAATGTGGGTTGGCCTCAAGTGCAAGCAAATATTAAAAGAACAAACAGGGTTCAAAAAATTTCTCTGCAATATATAATCTGAAGATGATTCTGTCAAGCTGATATATGAACCGAAAAACGAACAATGTGAAGACAGTTTGAGGAATTCAGCAAGAATATTACAACTTTCAGCATTCAATTTGAACAAAAGTGATAAGATTAAACCGAACTTCAAACCACTTATGCTGGAGCCATTGTTGTACGTGCACAGAGATTACATTTACATAGAGGAAAATGCAGAATAGTTACCTGTTTCAGAGAAGCAGAGGCCATTAAAGAGAAGAAATCCAGCAAGTGAAGCACCTATTAGCAATCTCCAAATCCCAGAAACCAACATTTTACTTATAATAATCTTCATGTGATTCCAAGTAGTTGAGTAGCAAAATCAAGTGATTCAAGCTTGATTTATAAGTAAAATCGACTGGTGTTCGGTTGAGACGGCATAAGTTTTGACGGTGAAAAGATTATTGTGTGTTTGATGAGGAAACTAAGGGAGAAATGAAAGAGATGAGAAACATAAGAGATTCAAGAAATGCAGAGCTTGTGAATTGAGCAGTGCCGATTTTGAAGAGTAATTAACTATAAAGTCTGTCTAACTAACAGCAATAATGGGTGCCTCAGAAAAAAGAATAAATAAATAAAAATTGTTTCGACTACGTATGGCCAAGACCAACTCTAATAATTGACATACACATCAAAAAAATTTTACTTTGAGTAACACCCATGTGACATTCATTTATGTACGTCACATGGATTTGAAATACACGTGGCATGCATCAATACAGGCCACGTGCGGTAGAAAGTTTTGTAACAAAATCTCCGGAAAGTGCTTGAATATTTTCAATATATATATATATATATATCACCGATAATGATAAATAACAATGTGTGTTGACAGAGTTGATGAAGTTTATTGATATATTGGGTTGGTGATAGGAATTAATATAGCATTTAAGTCCGGATAGAATTTGCGGACATTCAACATGTAGGTCAGCATTTAACATTTTCATCACAAATATAGGAATTATTCACGTTGTGCTCCTTAATATCCATGTTGCCCTCAAATGACCTTTTCTCGTCCACCTACTACTTGTTTCATTGTGCTGAAAAGTAAATCAAAATAAAACACGTTATCTATATACTATACTCGAAAGTAAATAAAAACAAGTACTAATTGACGCACCCAATTAACTATAGAACTCTGTTCTATAATTTGGTTTATTACGCATTAATGCATCTAAGCACGTTTAGACTCAAAACTGGATATAGAGATCAGTTTCCAATATCATCCCTTTGAGAATTACTTATGATCAAAGTAAAAGTAATATTGTACTGTACAAGTCTACTTCGTACGCCTAACTTTTAGATCCATCAACATATATGGTTGTTCTTTGTGCTTTTCTTTCTTCTTTGCATTAAGAGCCACACACTTAATAATACCGGGTGGCACTAAAACATGAAACATTTTGATATATATTATGTTGAACCACCTTTTAAGTTTCAGTGATGGAACAGATTTTATTCAAATTTTTAGTCAATGGAAGTGTATATATATAGATATTCAACATGAACCAAGAAGAAAGAACAAATTGTAATTGATCAAAATCAATAGATACATCACTTTCACATTTACAGCATTCATTTCATTTCATGAACTAAAAATGAAATTAAAAAAACCAATAAAGAATGAGAGAGAGAGAGAGAGAGAGAGAGAGAGAGGGAGAGAGAGAGAGAGATGTGAAACCATGAATAAGCAATTACTACGGTTTCAGTCTAGAGTGGAGGATCTTTAACAGCAATGCTTAATCAGTAGAGAGAATTGTAGGTACAGAAGGTGGCAACAATGGATGTGATGCATATCACAAGGGAAGGAACAAGGGTAGCATTCAAGAGCTTACTCTCCCCCAAACACCCGGCCAGGGTTATTGTTCCGTCTGCAAGAACTCGTGCAAGTGTGCCAGCCTCAGTCGACAAGAGCCCACCATTATAGGTCCCTCGAGAAAGCCTTGATGACATTACGTGGGACAGGAGTGACAAATTGACACCTATAATCATAGCCAAATGTATATCATTGAGATCAAAATGATGCAAGACTTGAACAACCAAAATCTTTAACCTTCATGCATGGTTAATGAGTATACATACCTTCCAACACTTCAGCAGATACAAACATTATAAGCCCTGAGCAGACATATTGTGGCACAGAATATGGGATTATTATGTGAAAACTGAATAGTATTCCCAGCAAGACCACAATTTCAGATGCTAGTAAAATTTGCCTGCAAAAAATTCAAGAATAGTGATCGATCAGTTGCTTGGGATGCCAAAAAATCCTAGCTGATCAAAATCAGTTCAAGGGAAATAAAAGTAACATATATTAATCTATGGCTTCATAGAAAACAATTACCTGTCCTCGAACATGTTGCTTATGTAGCTGCCAACAACGATATTTACTGGAAGCACTGTCAGCCCAAGGCAGGCAAGAAAAATTGACACTGAACTTGTAGTCCAATTAAAATAGTATGTGGTCACAACGCTTGATTCTGAAAGCAGAATCTCCATTGCATATTTTAGCATGAAGTAAATCAGCAATTGAACCTGAATAACATAGAATATTTTGCAAGGTTAGTTAAATAGAAATCATGCTGCAAGAGATAAGATGCTTAACGTGTGGAAATAACAATAGGTTTCTTTTTCTTAATTCTGTGGCACACATTCGAATAAATAAGAAATTAACTACTCAATACAAATATGAACGCATAAAGAAGCAATGACCTTCACAGAAGGCGTAAGTAACCTATACGCTGATCCTAGAGAGTGGGCTGCTAGACGGGATTCCTCAGGAGCCTCTTCACTCTTATCGCATTCTTGATTGCCCTCGTCATCTTGCTCATTCTCAGCTGATTTCAAAAGAAATGGTTGTGCAAGACCCTTCTCAAGCTTATCATTTTCTGCTCAGCCATATGATTAATGTTAGGTGGTAGTCTAACTTTTGTACATATATCAGTGGGCAACCAAACATTTCATGAGATACTGACAATTACTTTCTAGTTTCTACATATTCACATACCGTGCAGATGGTTGATCAGTGATATAGGAATAAAAACAGCGACATTCAACAAATGTTTCACATGCAGAAAGTTCAGAGACTATGCAAGAGCTGTATATAATCATAGAAATGAGCCAATTACCGTTTAATGTACACATTTGAACTTTATTACCATTCAAAACTTCCTCATCTGTAGTTGATTTCCAAAGAAAAAGGAAAAGGCATGAAAGAAAACTAAAAGAAGCAGAAGGGGGCAAACATACCACTGTTAGATTCCCGTTGGACATGGTTAACTTGAGTCTCACGAACAGGTTCCTGAAATGAGATCCACAACCACATTAAGTAGATTAACCATGCCATGGCCATTACCCAACCTGGCAACGTGACCTGATTAAATGTGAGCTTGTAAATCTTGAAATTAGTTTGAAGCAACCCAGCAAGTGCAGGACCACATGCCATTCCCAGAGCACTAGCACTAACGAAGCCTGCTGAAGCTTGCATGCGAATTTTAAGTGGCACGCAGTCACTGATATAACGTCGGTTGACTGCTCTGGCAGAACCCAAACTGCAAGTTTACAAATGAGTGGGAAATACACCTAGTCATGGCATATTCAAATGTAATCACCAATTTCAGATCAGCCATTGCATCCAGCAGTCAGTATAGTTAAATACACAAGCATGCTAATGAAGGTTTGAGCATGAGGTTAAACATGGCTGAATAACAAAGGAAACCAAACATCACTTAAACACAAGCCACTTATATGGTTGTCATGTTCTTGTTCATATGATCTCTATTATTCCTGAAAGGGAATTCGAATTTCTATGTCGTCCATTGGTCTTCCACATGATAATACATCTTATCGACTGTGGCATCGGAACATGCAGAAGCAGGTAGTACTAAATTCTACAGGTAGTTTAACAATGAAACCGCCTTGTGATATAATTCGGCAATGGAAACAGGAGCAACAGAAGCAAAGAATGGAATTATCTGTAGAAATCTAAAAGGACCCTATTGAAATACAAATTCTAAAGACTATCCTCCATGAACAAGAATCTAAATCTATTCTTGTAGCCCTATGCGTGCATGGACATAATAAAAAATCAATAGACACTACAGAGAGATAGAGATCTACCCACAAAATAGTCGACCCATCAAAAGAACTGATATCGAATGGAGATCATAAGCCAGTGCATACATGACATTTCCCGCAAATAACATTATACTGCTAAATATCAAGGGTTTGAAGTATGACTTGTTAGACCAAGCACTGAAATACACAGACGAAAATATCTGAGCAACCGCCATAGCTCCGATCACAATACCACAGACAGTTGCAGCTGCCCCAAGGCTCGTAGAGTAGTCATCTGCTGTAGGAACGACAATATATGTATTTACCATATACAGAAACTGTGTTGGCCAGGTTCAAAAGAAGTGACATAAAATGGTAGCTTTGATCATCAATATGTTCTTCAGCAGAAGTAGGCAATTCTTCTTGCATGATAAGTGCATGTTGTCCCAAAAAGTTAAGGAAGTTTGTTGAATGGGTCAACCTGTCCACAGCTGATCTTATGGAGTCCACAACAGGATCCTGGAAACAGATTCAATAAGAGAGAGAGACAGAGAGCAAAGGTTAGAGTACAAGAAAATTAGATTAGTGAAAAGCAAGCAAAGATTCCAAAAAACTTTAGACACAATGCAAAAAATATGAATAGAGCAACTATATTCAGCGAGTGAACTACCTGCAGAGGAAGGGAAGGATGGTCATAAATGGATAAGTAGCTTCCTTGGCGATCCTGGAGATCTGAAAGATTACGAGATATTGCTCCAACTACAGCTCCTAGTCCCTGCAAAAACTAGTTATCAGCAATAATATCTTTCTTTTTGCTCTCTGTTATTTGGATTGAAAATGTCACCTATGATCATGCAATGATTGTAGCTATGTCGTAATCTGATGAATATTATGACACGGGGGAAATGGAAGTAGAAGGATCTGTGTTTCATTTATGCACATTACCACATGCTTGAATACTTGCTGAAGCTGAGAGCAAGGATGATTAGCACGAGTTTTGACATAGTAATCAGTGAACTTGTATCCAAGCCGCTTATCAAACTTCTTTAGGATCTTTCGCAGGCCAATGGCATTTATTTCAACAAAAAACAGAAGCTTTAAAAGCTCTCTCCCAACTTCTCTATAAGATTCTCGTAGCTCTGATATCTTGGATATATCAGGTTGCTCCTGAAGAGAATTTTGTTGCTCATTAAGCTGGGATATCCTGCTTGCAAGTACACCTTGTTGTTCCAACAGAAAAAGAACAATTTTTTCAATCTGCAATGATGTTCAAGAAATTGTCATAGTTTAAGTTACTACAAATGCAAAGGCACATTCCTGTAGACTCGTTCCTTGAAGAATTCTTGATTGTTACTAAAACATGCTCAATGTAACTTAAAAAGGGGTTCTGAAGTTGAAAAGGACATTAAAACTTATGCTTCTTCAGGAGTCAGGACATGTGATCCAGAAAAGTTTTCCATCAAAGTTCAGTTAATACTTGACACGCCTGTGAAACTGCTTGAGTTCTTCTTCCTAAACAACTATGCACTATGCAGTACCTGATTATCCAGCATCCGGGAAAAATCCTTGAGGACATGTCGGCGCTCCAGCGCTCCAGCTTCAATTTGATTAGCATATTGCTTCACTCTTCTTTTCATTAATTTGTAGTTTATGTAGTATCTGGATGGTAGAGAAACATTTTTATCATAAAATGCACAAAAAATCTAGTGGCGTGAGCAATTTAATTATGACATTCTAAAGCAATATGATCATAATCTATTTTTTCTGTAAATGTTTCTGTTCATGCTGTTTTTCGTTCCACCATTATTGAGCACTGAAAAAGCACAAGTATGTGCTGTCCGCTTGGAAAACCCATATATAACCACTGAAATTTGTTGGAGGTGGAAAAATGTCTACCTGCCTACAAAAGGAATATTAATTCTATGGAGTCAACAACTTCAACTAGAATCCCAACAATTCCATGTTTGGAATTATGATGATTCATCAGACCAAGTGAGAGAACAACAATGAAATAAATCCAATTATCTCATACATACCCTTGCCATTCTTGAAGTTGTCTTCCCTTCAATTTTTTCCCAAATGCGACCATCTTAGTCTGCAGTTAAAAGAAATAACTTCAGCAAGAATAAGATGAAAAGACGCCTCCCCAAAAATGTTTTCACCATATCGATTATCGAACTCTTTGGATGCTAGAATGACTGACATTTAGAGAGAGAAAATATTCCACTTTACTAATATTATATATCCAAGTATACTTGTGATCTTCAAATGAAATTACAGAAGAAGAATGATGTTGCAGAAATCTTAATAAGCATTCTTCAAATGCATAGATGGAAAGAGAATTCTTTTATGTCTTCGTCCACCATCACAACATCATAAAAGTTCATAATTGCACAGCATTTATGGAATGTTTGCAGGGACAGTCGTCATTGCACGACGATAATAACAAATATAAAGAAGTTAAAATCTTTTTTCAGTCTTGTCCAGCACTTTTCAGAACATGCACATGTTCCCCGAGGGAACATTTTGTACCATCACTGTCCAAGTTATAGATCCGCATTCATATACTCAGATTCAGAAGCTATAGAAGCAACTGTGAAAAATGTGAAAAATCTTTCCAGTGAATTTTCATTAGTGGCCATGTAATCAATTTCGCCAGCATCATCTTTTCGTTTTAAAAAAAAATTAAATCAAATAGTTTTAACTTTCTTAATAAAGCTGCCATCATTAACTCCCAACGTTCATCTTCCGATCTGATTCTTGCAGCATATCTATAACAAAAAATTGATGATTTTATATTAAAAAAGAGCATTGTCTAAAAAATATTAGTATAAAAACTTCCACGGAATGTGAGAGGAAAAGAAAGAAAAAGCTTCAAACCTAGTTGATGTTAGGCCATTAGAATGAACAACAAAAAGCAAAAAAAAAAAAATAAAAAATCAATAATCAAATTTATTGCACATACTTTTACAACACCGTTTTTTTCCCACATTTAAAGGGGGAAAGGTCATAAACTCAAACCACATAAACATTCAAAAGTAGTTTTAAAAGCAAAAAAACAAAGTTGATAACAAAGCAAAAAATTAGTAATTTGCGCCAAACTTCCACATTAAATTTTCAATCATTAGAATACATAAATAAAATATATCATTCATGAATTCATAAACACGCCCACCAAAAAAAATTCTCTGATACTGCAACAGCCAGCAATGAGAGAGAAAATGATTTACCAGATAATCCCTAGAGGTTGTGGAAGTGTTAGATGAGCATCAACAAACAAAACAACATATGGGGCTCCCCCAATTTCGATAGAAACGCAGAATCTGAAACAAAGAGAGAATTTAGATCTTTCAAGAACTAAGATTCAGGACGTCAGAATTCCCTTTTGCTGTAGCCAAAAAAAATGCCAAGCAATCACCAAAATTCCACTGCTTATATAGATACAAATACAAATGCATTAACGTGGAGGGGGAGGGGGGGAGAATGGAGGGATGATGGAGGTGACAGAGAGGAGGAATTGAATTTTCTGTATGTATTTATTCTTATTTGTGTGGGGACAGATTTTCTAAGTTCCATGATTGATTACTTGGCTATAAATTAGCAACAAATCACATTAATGCTATGCGTTTCTTTGGTCAGATGATCAAAGAGGAAGTATATATTCAATAATAATTACGGTAGGTCAGATTAGACTATATACGAAACTTGATACAAATAAGAAATGTGACAAAGGAGACATCTCACAATTGGTTTATCATATTAGACGGATGAATATTTTCAAACACCAATTGAATCTCATGGCATTTTATAGTTGGTCTCGATTTCTAAATAAACCAAAAAAAAAAGGAAAAGTAGTAACTGAATCCTTTATTAGTGTGCATTAGTTGTCGAGCTCACTCCACGTCAATGCTATAAAGTGTTACCCAAATGTATCTAATGTGACTCACTAGAAAAAATAACAATTCCTTTAACCCTACCGAAAACCGACATGTCTAGTTTTTATTTCTTTATTAAACATTGAATAAAGGAATGTTTCTATATGATTCTGGATATCTACATACCAACCACATAATGTAAAAATATTAACTAGATTAGAAACTAGTTTTCAATCTAAATAAATAGCATCGTCCTACTAAACTTTTTTAGTTTTCAATCTAAATAAATAACATCATCCTACTAAAATTTCTTCTTTTGACCAAATTTACTAAAGATGGCAATTGGACCCACCGATCCACGAATATGTAGGGACCAACCCTCTAGGATAGCTTCACTGCACTTAATCAGGTAATAAGAGTAGGTTTGGGGTACAATTTATGCGGGTTTCGGGTCAGGGTAGACCCGCCCTATGAGTCAATTTTTTTCTGTAAATTGAAATTTTGAAAATTTATAATAGCAATTGAGCTATTTCACATTCAAACTCGTGCATCTAATCAAAAAGAAACTTAAACATTCCAACTAATTAATCTAACACTTGTTGATTTTTTTAAGGCTTCCATTAACTCCCCGTTTGGAAACTTGTTTTAATGAGAAATTAAAGAAAGAATGAGCGCAGTCAAATAGTAGAGATTTATATAGTACATGGAGGTTTCATGTAGAGGCGGCCGGAGATCGGAAGAGCGTCGTGTAGCCCAAAAAAAACCCAAATTGAGCCGAGTCATGGCTCGTAGAAGACGAGCCAGAGCTTGAGTCGAGCTCCAAATTGCGGAGTCAGCTCGAGCCGAGCAGGCACCACAATTATAGGCCAAATGGCCTATGTACATGCGGCGTCAAAGCACATATTTGTGTAAAGTCAAGTCCAACTTAAAGCTTGTTTGGTTCTATTTATTTTTGTAATTTATAGAGGGAATTTATAATTAGTGAAAATGAGTGGTGAAAATTTAATTGAAGTTTAAAATGTATAGTGATTATTGAGTAATTATCAAATCAATAGTTAAATCATAGTTAGTAAATTTATAAATGACAAAAATAAATGGAACCAAACAAGCTTATTAGGGAAAAAAAAGGAAAAGGAAAGCAAAATGCAAAAGTCAAGAAGTGACGTGATGGCCTGACCCTGGTTGGTGATAGGAGTCCCATCACCCATATCACATGCACATGAATGTTGGGCGTGTTGACTTAAAAAATTGCAAAATAATATATATATATATATATATATAATGTAGCCACCCAGTTAGACATATCTTTGCGTGCACATGCAATCGATCAAGATGAACATTCTGAATATTAGAACGTTCAACTTGAACGTTGTTTCAATTTAAAATATATATAAAAAAAAGTATGAACGGTCATAAAAAAGTAATTATTTTTTTCCTTATGAATTTTAATATTTTACAGTAATATTTTACACACAACTTAATTCAACGATATCTTATTTGCTCTTCTATTCCAATTACGAGATCAGTTTGTTAATTTTCAGTATTAGAATCTAATTTTTTTCTAGTTTCTTATTTTCAACATTTTTTCTACAAATACTTAAATTGTAAGTGTTACAAATAAAGTTTACCAAGTTAATGAACTTTTTGGTACTTCAAGCACTCCATTTGCCCATAATGTTTTTGAAAATCCTTCAATGGATTTGGATGTTACTCATGAAGAGGAAGCAAAAATAGGTAAACGAATAAGAAAGGAATTAGCTGATGTATGGCAAAAAACCTAAGTCGAGCCTCAAATTATAGAGTCAGCTCGATCCGTAATTACAGGCCGTCAAAGCCCGTATTTGTTTTAAGTCAAGTCCAACGTATTAAAAATTAAAAAATGCAAAACTCAAGACGTGACGTGATGACTTGTCTTTGATGGGTGATGACTGATAGGATGACCATAGTGGGTGTTGACAAGAAAAATTACAAAATTTTAAAATAATATATATTATGAGCTGGCAAGTTTTATTTTTTCTTTTTATAAACTCACCTATAATTAATTTGATAACTATTCAATAATTATTATACATTTTAAATTTTAATTAAATCTACACCACTCATTTTCACTCTTTATAAATTCACTTTATAAGCTTAACTAAACGGGCGTAGCAACCGAATTAGATAGACCTTTGTCTGTGCATGCACGAAAAAGGAGATGTCAAATTCTGATAACGTTGAATCCTGATAATTCAGGTAACGTTGTGCCTTTATCTATTAGGGCCTAACTTATTGATCTCATGAAGGGATGTTAAGTTCAAGTTGTTTAAGAAATCATTCTCTAATTGTATAATCTAAGGTGGTTATCATTCTCCAATTGATAAGTTGAAGTTTTAGAGTTGTGAATTTAATATTGGTCCAAACATTTTATTATGTTTCTTGTAACTCTACGCAAGTCTCAAAATTTTTCTCATGTTTCGTGTTACCATTAAGTGATATTGATTGTCTTAATTGACTTAGAATAAGTTCTGTATCATATTATCGACCACATATGAAGATAAAAATATTGACAAAAGGAGTTCAAATTTAACTTATTATCCCTCCACATTGTAGGGATAGCAATATAAATTTTTACCCCCTTTGTCACTTTCTATGTCGATGTGTTAGGCCAAATAAAATCAATTCATCAGTTTTTGTTGTTGTATGTCCTTTCCATGAATTTTACTTGTGTAGATGTGAAAATCTGAATCCAAAAACGTGGCGTATTTTTTTTTTGGAAAGAAAAAGAATATTGAGATGGTTAGGGGAGCTTTATCGTGTTCAAACTCAATAAATGCAATTGTATACTCTGTTAAAATTGTTCCACAAGTACTTTGTTACAAAGTAGCTAAAATGGACATATATCTTATTCCCAATGCTATTCATTTAAAACATAGACTAGTGTTAAAATGGGACCAATACTTGGGTTAAGATTAGCTTTAAAAACCGTTCAATTCGATCTTGTGATGTTGAGTTCCGAACCTTCGATTATAAGATCCTGGCTCCCTTATGTACAAATTTAAAATGTTAAAATTGACATGAATAAAGTGACTTAAATTAGAAATTAACTCTAATGTTGAGTCACATAAATTCGTGTATTAGCATCTAGAATATTAGATAATGTAAGGTATGTAGACTAAATCAACAATATTAAATAGATAGATCAATTAAAAACATCTAGAAACATAACAAAATCAGTCCACTACATTGTCTTAATCATCGTGTCGTAAAGTATCACCAACCAGCCGACCACCAATGAGAACCAAGTTATTTTGATGCACGAAACCAAATATAAATTACGATGGGGACTCCTGAGTAGACAGCCGCACATTCATGTGGATGCTACAAAACTCACGTTACATTCACCCCATTCTTGTCCTTAATAATTAATTAGAGTTGTGTTATTTGAAGAAACATACATATAAAAATTTTAACAAAATTGACACGTGACACAATCTTATTTTTCAACACATCAAATCACTTTTATATCAATATTAATTACTTATGACACTTGTCCACTTTGGTTTTTTTTTTTTGTCCATTCTTTTATCCAATCAGAATTGTCCACTTAATTAAGGTCAAGTACATTATTGACCTACCCACTTCGCTACATTGCAGTACGACCATCGGTTTGGCAACTAATTATAATTAATTAATTATTATAATTGAGTTTAATAATAATTAGATATATGCCAAGATCAGATTTTGATACTCCTCACCCGATATAATGAGTCACATTAATCAATAAGATATGTGAAACGGTGACTTTGCCACAGCCTAATTACACTCAACTATAATTAGTTGCCAAAAAAATTTATTTTTTTAAATTTTATAAATACACACAAAAGGTCCCTGGTAACGAAATTCATCTAAAACTCCATTAAGTTGTTTACCAAATTACCTTTATACCCTTATTTTTCAAAGTAAAAAAATTTAAAAATTTAAAAAAAATATAAAAACAAAAAAGGCAAAAAAAAAACTAAAAGGGGCGAAGGAGGACCTGCCGGAAACATCAGAAAAAAGAGGAGGGAGACTCCCTCCTTTTCTTGCCGTTTCCGGTAGCTGAAGGGGGGGGGGAATTTCTACCGTTTGCTGTCGTTTCTAGCAGTTGAAAGGCTACCAGAAATTGCAGCTCCCCTCCCCCCACTTCAACTTTTTTTTCCTTTTTTGTTTTTATTTTTTTAATTTTTAATTTTTTTAAATTTAAAGGATAAGAGTATAAAGGTAATTTGTCAATAACTTAACAGAATTTTAGATGAATTACATTAGTATGGACCTTTTATATATATTTATGAAAGATTGAGGACCTAGCGCTCTAAAAAAGAAGGTTAGAGGCCCAGACAATTCAAAGTGCAAAGGTTGGGGACCTTTTGTGAAATTTATCCTTTTTAATATTACTTTTTAATTCTTTTAGAATTTAAGTGGCAAAAATAAAATGACTTTGACTATATTATATACTTTTGAGTCATTTGGATGTAGAATGAGGTTGATACATACAAAAGCTCTTTTTGAAGAAAATATATTTATACGATTATTTTCAATTTAATTTGTTCCCTTTAATAATAATAAGTTTGAAAAGGTAATAATGGTACATTTGATTGTAAATTATTTTTCATGAAAAATATCATTTTCACCTAGATTTTCCTACGCCAATTAAATACAATTTCACTTTCCATAGGAAATATTTTCCATTTTATTAGGCATAAAAGTACAAATTTTTCTTGAAATCAAGGAAAATAAATTTTTGGGGAGATAGGAATCCATTATGTATGTGTGTGTGTATTTTATATATATATATATATATATTTTTTTTCTATTATACATATATACATAATAATTAACATAATCATGAAATATTAAAAGTGCAAATTCTTTAATAAAATTTCATATAACTACTAGAAAATGTTCATCTTTCTTACTAATAGGTTTGCAAGTTACAAATGTATATATAAACATAAAGAAAGACGTGGCAACATTAGGTGGCATGAGGTTTTTTTCTTTTTTCCCTTTTTTTTTTCAAATTTATCCAAATAACATGTTAGCAAAATAATGTACCAACTTGTTGATAGAAAATATTTTCCATTGAGTCCGTTTGATTGTAAATTATTTTCCATATAAAATACCATTTTCCACCCAAACTTTCTTTCTCCAATGAAACATAGTTTTTCTCTCTCAATAAAATAAAATAAAATCAAACATAGTTTTATTTTCCATGAAAAATATTTCCCTTTTATGCTAAAAATAGAGATTTTCCTTGAAATCAAGAAAAATGAATTCCTCAGAGATGAGAAAATATTTTCCATAAGAAATAAATTCCAAGTCAATTTCCGCCCTCCAAACTCATCCACAAAAGTAGAATGATTGAATGTTAAAGAATTGTGACCCATAAATAGTCTCTTTCTAGCGACCACCGTACCCAACATAACACGTGTCCACTACTAACACGAGACTTTCAAATGATGGTTAACCTCCATCTCACAAGAGATTGTCACATGACAGTCACATTGATAGTGAGACGGGTTATATTGCCCACTGCGACCGTTGAACTATTTCCATGCCACAATTAAATGACAAATATTATTTAATAATATCTAATCTAATCTAATATACTATTATACTATTATTACAGCGGTGTTAAAGAGTGAGTACTAGTATTGAGTCGACAATTACAATAAACACGAAGGGTAACTAACAGCGATGATAAAAAGAAGAAATTGGATAAGCCTTGAAAGCTTTCCCGTTGCTACTTCCGCTAAATCTCCTTTGCCTCTCTCTTTAGGCAAAGAAACTTCAGCGGAAGCAGCAAAAAGAAGCTTGGATTATCCAATTTGCATTATTATCGTCAAAACTAAAGATTACCCTCTCAATCAAGAAACTTTTTTTTTCCTTCTTTTTTGATAGTTTTTAATAATCACAGCACTAAATGTAAACATATCCGTCCGTCTGCCCTTGCAGTTTCAAGATTTTGTTACTCCATTAAGCCATCTGGAATGATAAGCTTCTGCCCTCTTAGGAGTGACTAACTCCAACGCATGATGGATGCATTTGTGATAGGAGAAGTCTTCCAACGTTCCATCTGTCCTTAACAGCAAGAAGCAGCGTGATTCCTCGTGTTTTGGATGACGGCCAACCTGAAAAAGACATGGAGAAGATATCCAAAATAATTTTGATGGTTGTCTGAAACGAAATTGCTTCTTTTCAATATATTGATATTGATGCATGGAATGTACCTTTATCTCCACTGCGCCAGTTCCGATCTTCTCTTCTGATCGAGGATGAAACTGTAGTGCCCTCATTGCTATAGATTTATCTTCTCCAGTTAACTGATGACCAATAGGGTATCTAACACCAAACAAGGGAGAATCCATATATAAGCAAGTTGAGGAAGAAATATCTGATTATAGAATCTCTCAACTCTCACAAGAACCAAAATTCAAAGAAAACAAAATTAATTAAGAAAATTCGTTGTGAATATCAAGAGAATCAGCAAATGGGAGACATAATTAAGAAAAAAATTGTGTGATTTATGATGAAAGCAGAGAAATAAGCAAATGTTGAAATTCACCAATATAAAAAATTATCAAGTGCACAGAGAGAAAAAAACAAGCACGTTTACGTACTCATGCAGCATTCGCTGCAATGCCCGCGAAATCCTCTGTATGTCATCAAGTAAGAAATACTGAGAGTACGTATCGGCCGGCAAATTTTTATGCCCCTTTGATTTCAATAGACACTCAGCAAAAGATTTGCCTGGTGTCCCTTTGTGCTTCATGGGCAACTTAATTTTCTCATTCTGTTTGGTAGAGTTGATGCTGGTACTCAGCTGGCTATAGACATCTATAGGCTCAGCAGTTTCATGACCCTGATGCATGTTGAAATGGAAACCATTTAACTAGCAGGATAATACTCCTTGAAACATGAAGATAAAATTCCATGTGTGTTTTCATTTAATAAGAAATTTTTGGGAAAAATAACATGCTTATACTGTGTAATCTTTTAGGAATCATCATTAACTTATGTTTGATATGACACCAGCTTGCTTTAAATATAAGATGATTTCGCCTAAGGACAGTATCACATTTTCTCTACCTGCCCATTGTAGATAATATCAAAAGGATCTAACCAGTCCCAATTGAGGGAGTTTGTCCCCATGCCAATGCCTCAAGACTTCCTTTTAGTCCATCTGCTTGTCCACTCTTGGCAGCTTTAACAAAGCAATCACTGGGATTCTGAGGGAGATTCAGACACGCTGAAAACATAAGCAACAAAATCTCCTCCAGATACGAGGAACAAGAATAGAAAATAAAGCAAGAACTGTATTTTAATTGACTACAAACCAGAAAGCACGCTTGTGAAAAGGGCGAAGAAATGGACATTTCCTTCCTTTGATGTGCAAGTCCTTTGGCATTTAAGGCCGCAAATTCTCCTGTAGTTGACAAACAATTGGCGGTAACAAATAAATGTTCTGCAAGGATCGTCTTGCCAGTATCACAAACAGCTGAATTCAAGCTCTGCATTTGAATATGCATCATCAGATCTAATGGAACGCATGTGCAACTAAAAGGAATATGGTTAAGAACAAAAACTCACATTGAAAAAGTACTTCCATGCAACATCTATCCCAAAGACTTGACTGATGTCACGAATATCATCTGGATGACTGCGTTCCCAGTCAATTACGTTTCTTATACGAGAGCAACTATCATTGAGGATACTCCAGAATTTATTCCTATCACAGTGTTCTGACATGAAAACCCGCAAGTAAAGTTCACCGGAAGAGCCCTTTGGAGATTTCGAATGATTTGGTCCATCATTCCATAAGATATCAACCTTCTTGAACTGCGGACAGCCTGATTAACAAATCAGAAATATAAAAAAAAAGTAAAGATTACCCCGTGGCACTATGTGTTTGGAAAGAGAGGGGGGTGGGGGGATGATCTGTTTTAAGTAATTACAAAAATAAATAACAAAAAAAAATTGAGGCCCTCTTCCTGCTGCCTCTTATTCTTCCTAATTTCACAAAATCTTCTGTGTCTCAATATTTTAGACAATAAAAAACTCCGGCGATGCATAATTTCAAAAAGAACTCGATACATGATAATACATTTCAAGTCAATCAAACATAATAATCTGCAAAACAATCAGACATACTAATATGTGCGTGTGTTTCTCCAAATCTGTGATAAGGATATGGAAGCAAGTTACCTAGCTGATTGCATGTCTTCATCTATAGAGGGGTGTTAGTTTGTCTGAGTCCTAAGGTATCCTACCAACTATTTCAAAAAGCATACTATAGATTTATGCTGTTTCTAAATTTGTCTAATATGTCATAAGTATTAAAATATAGAGAAAATAGTCATAAACATAGCTCGGGTTACGATGGAATTCTTCTTTCATCATCTCCTGTTCATGGCTTGCAATCAAGCACTGTGCTCTGTCCAGAACCCTTTCTAGCCAAACCTAGAGAAGAGTATGCGGATTTTTTGCCTAACAGAGATCCTTTTTAAGGTGCAAACCCAAAGGCCGATTATAGCAGAGGAAATTCTGCATTGCTTTATTTAGTGAAAACACACAGATGGAGCAGGCAATATCAGAAGCAACAAGAGGTCTTCCTGCTTGGGCAAAAGCCTAACTACAAACCTTTTATCACAGTTTGGAGGAGGAGCGGTATAACCATCTGACGAAGAGTATCCAGTTCTGCGTCCAGATTATTGGCTCTTTCAGTTAATGAAACTGTAATGCAAATTTTTGTGCCGGTTCCATATTGCAACTCAGCTACAGAACAGTCCCTGCCAAATGAATGCCAAGAACAAGAGGATCCCATGGCCCCCCAAAAAAGAAATCAATCATAATAAATAATAAATAAAAATAATAATTACAGATAGAAAAAGGGCCTGCTGTTGAAAAACAATTTAAAGAATTATTGCTCTGCTATCTTCTCTCATATATGGTAAGCTTCCTTAGTTATGGAACAAGTGTAGCAATTTACAAAGATAAGCTTCTCTAGAGAAGCATCTTACTTGCATAGGATCTGCAAATTTGGAAGATGCATTTTTGACTTTGCCCTAGCAGCATTATACTTCGTAACAAGAGCATTAGTAACAGTTCGCAACTTGAGCCGTTTCTTCTTTGCAACTTCCTGAAATAACATGAATGCTTGAGAATGAAATCCATGAACAACTAAGCATACTATCCAATTTCAATATATTACCTTGTCTATGTGGAAATGACAAACCCATGGACTAGAATGGATCTGGGAGGATGGGCTATTATAGAAGAAAAATATAAATCAGGTATGACTGTACATTCAAATAATACCAGTGAACATGAATAACAAAAATAATAAATATGAAAGCTTAGAATGAGGACGGACAAGAACTAACAATATGGAAACTTCTGAAACTATGTCTGAGAAAAAAACTCTCTCCAAATGATCCTTGACTTCTAAAGATCCATATTCAAAACCATTGGCCCATCTTCCAAGCCTTCTGGACAGAAAAAGTGATGCACATTTGTCACCAGAACTCTTCTTTACACCACATTCTAAAACTTTCTGCAATGTTAAATTTGAAGTTGTGAAATTTATCAGGCATTCATTTATTTAAAAATAATGATAATAATAATTAATGAACCCTAAATACAACACATGTTGAAGTTTCAGCAGACACATTTGCATAAAGAGGCTATTGAGAATTTAAGTGATACATTTGGGAAACCACAGTATACTTGAAATTAAAAAAATTCAACTATATCCACGTAGTGCAGGATAAAAGAGAGAACCTTTAGAGCTAAGAGAGGAGATGGTTCAAATGCACTGACTGGTTGATCTAGAGCACTGTATGAGGCCTCCGAAATGGCACAAGCTGCTAATGAACCAACAGGATGGCCACCTGGCAGATCATAGGCATAAGCCCTCTCATTAGAGGCATTAAGAGCATCACTATCGGTAGCTGAAATATAATCAGAACCATAGGAGAATTGGACAATATGGTTCCCATAGGCATTCCTAACAGTGCCATCATATCCGGTGACTAAATCACGCATGAAAAACATAAGCCTACGAGTTAAAGTCCCAGAAATATCAGCATGGCCACTAAAAGAACCTTCACGGGTTGTCAATGAATGTGCATAGCACTCCAAAGGATTTAAACCCATTCGGAAAGAACTTGCAACCACAGTAC
The DNA here is from genome assembly GCA_963692815.1 of Nyctanthes arbor-tristis. Lineage (NCBI taxonomy): Eukaryota > Viridiplantae > Streptophyta > Magnoliopsida > Lamiales > Oleaceae > Nyctanthes > Nyctanthes arbor-tristis. Next base: position 7,726 of record CAVNYN010207071.1, on the reverse strand, counting down.
AGGGGATAAACGAATCAGAAGATTCTTGGATTCCATGGAATAATGGAACAGAAAAATAGTTCTTTTGGTTGTTCCATGAAGCACAAGAGAGCTTATCAGGGATTCTAAATGATAATGGTATCAGAGAATGCTGCAAACCTAGGCACATGCTATGTTGAACTAATTTTTGCACGTTGCCTTTGCTACCAGCGTTTAGCATTACCAGAAATGAATTATCACTGCTTCCATACCGATAAACAAGGTTCTGAAGATCCCGAATGACTTGCTTAAAAGCAGAGATGGAACTTTGAAGAAGTGCTGCTGACTTCTGCTGTGCAAGTGACAAGTATTCCTTTCCAAAATTCACTGCCCTTTCACTCTCTTCAGAACTCTCAATGAGGAAATCTTGGTTATTTTTCACCATGAGCAGCCTAATATTTGATAGCCTCTCTGCTTCTTGCAACCCACACGAGACTTCGTCCATTAGATTCTTGAGAGAGAGTGGATCAGAGGAAAGGGAAAGGTCTGACAGAGAAACACTCAATCCCCTCCTTGACAACCACTCACAAAGAACTTCCTGCGCAGCAAAAAGGAAGTCAAGAGTTTCAGATCGGCGATGTCTGAGAAGACAGTCAAAGAGGTTGCCTTTGCTGTCACGTAGCCATGAAGACCCATTGGGAGATATTAGAAGCTCCCCCTTACTGATATGCACATTGTTAGATGGATAAACAAATTCAAAATCTGAAGGTAGTAGCAAGCTAATTAATTGTTTCCCGGTCCAAAAAGAAATCTCTGATGAAGACCCTTTAACAATAGCAGGCACTTTCAACTGATGTTGATGACGAGAAAACATTTGCAGCTGCTGCATTTCATATTTATTCAGAAAAATCCCATCCTCCAGGATTAGATGTGCTGCAGTTAAACTATCGTGACTAAGCGACAAGAGGTTCTGACCGCTTTGTCCATTGATCAGTTGTTTATCCAAACCAACAAGTTCATTCAACTCCACTCTACAATCAACTGATTGCGGAACATAACCATGAAGACAATCTCCATCGAAGTCTCCTCGAAGTGGGGAACAAATAATAGGATTGACAGATAATGCCGGATTTTTGGGAAGAATTTTGACATATAGAGCAATTAGGGAGTGCTGATGAATAGATGGAGGCCTATTAATCAATAAAATATCTCCATCAATAAGAGGCCTGCATATAATATCTCCTCCCTCCAGCGAGTATTTAGACCTAATACAAATCCGCTTACCCTTTCTAACGACAGAAATTTCACCCTTCTGATAAAGCAGGAAATCACAGCAGCCCTCTAATTTAGGCCAATTCCACACATTCAGATGGTCCTCTACCAACAGGTTCTCTGCAATTTGAACGGGCACACCAATTTCATCCACCTTTAAATGAGAATCACCAACAACCACCATACGGAAAGCATGATTTGTCCGTTTTCCAAGAAGAAGTTCTTTTATGTGCTTCAACCCAGATGTACTGGATGCATCAATTGATTTATTTTCAGCATATATCCGGTTCAAGAGTGACAACTTTTCAGCTCGTATCTGCGGTGCAAGAATTAAAACATGAATAATTTCTCCTGGTGGGTACATGGGGAGGCAAAGAAGATATCAATCATTATGCTTGCCTTGGAAATTTTATAACGGTCAAGAACACGAGCACCCAACTCATTCGGTGTACCTCTGAAATCAGTCAACTTTTTATACATCTTTGTACTTTCATCCTAAGAGGTTGGCCAAAAGATAGCATGTAACTTTAAGAAATCTAACAGAGTACAGACAAGAGATGATTGTTCTAGAGGAGGAAGTTACATGCTTCACTTACAGAAGTTATATGGTGCCCAAATTCTCTCACACGGTGACTATTGGGAGTCACGAGTATATGGTTGAGAAAGATTGAATTCTTCTTTCTGAGGACTGCTTCAAGAATCGTTGGGCTAACATCTTTCAAGATGCCATAAACCTTGATTCAAAAGGACAACATGAGCATGCATACCTGAATGACTGAAGCTAAAAGCAGAGAAATCTTTCAATGGATGGGGCATATATATAATGCAAAATATTTAATTTGCCAATTCAAGTGGCTATCAGGTCAAATTAAGCACAGGACACTACATAATTGGTTCATTTAAACATGTCAAATCTGAGATCCACTTCTCTCAAGTCTCAATACAGAAACCAAATGTAGGAAAGATGCATGGAGTGTTGATCTTTATAGATGTAGAACCATCAAACATAAGCTGGGTTCCTTGTTTCATCACATTGATTAATACAATACAATATATTCCAGACATGTCATTACTGAATGGTCCTAGCAATCACTGAATTGACAGATCCACCTTCCGAAGAGAAACAAAAAGAATCATGACATAGCATATATGCAACAATACCTGGCATGAACAAGAAGACCAGTACATAAGAAATATACAAAAATCCATGCATCTGAGGACAAGGTCAAAATGGTTTTGGAAATTAAAGGACAGAAAGTCGGGTAGAAGTGATGATTACCTTGTTCCACTGAATCATGTAAACAGCGAGAAAGGAACTTTTAAAGGTTTAAGTAAAACAGATGGATTAGCAATACCACAAATATATCAAACAGAAAGAGACCCAAACACAAAAATAGAGATGAATTCATTGGGATCCTGACTTTCTTCAATCAAGTACAGATAGAGAATATGTCAATTTTTCTAATTCCTTTATAGAAATTCCTTAATGTCCTGGCCTCGAAGAAATAGAAATTAGAAAACTTTAAAGCGGGACATGAAAGCCAAGTTAGAGGATAAGATGTCTTCACTGACGTGGGTGTTAAATAAAAGTTTAACAATGAAAATCTTCCCTCTGATTCTGAAGCTCACAGACCCATATAGAGATCAAGAAACCAACTCATCCCTAGCTCATGAAACAGAAGATAGTTATTGTGCAACACCCTATTGTTCCTCCCAATCCAACACGCTAGCAATTCAACTCTAGCAGCTAGATACTATTATTTTTGTAAAAGTAAAGCTTGATTTCTTCACTTGATATTTTGCAGATAATGCCAACTTGGTGAGAAGCATGATTCATTTAGGCTGTTATTTCTACCATCTCCTACTATCATCATTAACTAAAAATTATGAGTATAAAAGAGAATATTTCTCTTAATATTACCAATTAAGGTGCTGCCACAGACAGTTTAAGTAACCTCTGTAATTTATTGATGAGATTAAAATAATCCTTCATCTCGTAGCTATAGGTATCTGATTAGAATTAGATATTATCCTTCATCTCCTTCTCATCTTTCCCCAAAAGCTACAAAGAATGAATACAGTCCCGAAGCCTTCAATAACTATAGATAAAGGGGCATTGGACCTCTCTGTATAAACTTCCAAACTCTGTAACTCTCTTGGCCTCACAATTCTCACACTTGGAGTTAACAAAAGATATGTTAATTAGATGTTATTCAGAAGTATTGATGAAATAAGTGCAATCTCTATTCAAACTTATTCATGGTAATCAATTTGTTCAGATATGGTATTTACCTTATCTCAATAAATTGAAGTTTAAAAAAAAAAACTCCCTCCATCCTATTTTGGTCCACTTTGCTTTTTCACAAGAATTAAGAATAATATTGGAAAAAACAAGTATACAAATAAACTTCCCAGAATACCTTTATTTAATTATTGGTGTGTATTAAGAATAGTATTGGAAATGACCATTTTACATTTTCAAGATTACATAGGAGTATAATTGTAAATGAACATAAAAGTAGACCAAATAAACAGGACAACCCAAAAAGGAGAAGTGGACCAAATAAATAGGAAACATAAATTCAAGTTTTTTTCTTGTGTACATGTTATACAAGGGTAGCAACACACTTTGACGGTTTGAACCAATCATTTATCATAGGAAGACAATTACCTAGCCTATTAGCATTCACACTCCTTACTTTTAACACTTTGCTACGGAAGGAAAGATGGATAAATAAAGCAAAGCTATGCAACCTCGGAATAAAAGATATCCCTGCAATTATCTTATTGAACAAGCAATTTCTGGATAAACGTTAGAGAATTACCGTCATCAAAAGGAATTGAGTTTCACTGAGAACAGATGAAAAAAGAAATGATCACATTCATGTAGTGAATAAAAATTAGTCATTTCTCTGTAAACAGACCTGACACTCGATTGATTGCATATCATATGAGCTACTTCTCGGAGAAAGTACATCACAGCTAAAGAAAAAATCCACCCAGGATGAAATAACTCATACTAGCAGTTGCAAATCCATAGAGAACAAGATCACCTATCTCAGAAGTGTGACAGCAATGAAAATAAACTGATATGGGCAATCAAGTGACTTCATGAATGGCAGGGACCATAATGCAACCGAATAAACAGGAGATGTAGAAATCAGTACATAAACTAGAAAGAGAAAGGGGAATTATACCTGTGCATGCGATAGAACTCTTATGTTTGATTGTAAGGAACTCTCTTCTAGGACTGAATCTTTAGGAATGACATCCCAATAATCAGAAGCCAAACGTTTTATGATCTTTTCACTGACTTCTGCAACGATTGCCGTCTTTGCAAAGACATCTTTGGAAGATATTTTAAATTTCATAGGCGGATAAAGATCTCTTAGTCTTCCCTGTTTCCCGGATTGATATTAGTTTGGTAACAGATGCATAAGAAGGCGCATATTAATTGCCAAAAGTACTTACAGTACAGTATTTACAATTCCTAGGCTGATGATGAATAGATGAGGAATCAGTTTTCTGTTGCATGCATAAACCAAAAAAGCTTTATTAACATTTTGCAAGAACTGGGGAAGAAAAAGAAAAAGAAACGGAAATGCGAAAAAAATGAAAGAGCTGATACTTCATAATGTTCTCTGAAAAATAGATTGAAACTTTGGAAAAGAAACAGGGGATAAAATAAAAGTACAATAATATCAAACAGGAGAGAGAAGGAATCTACAGGAACAATGATTTTAAAAGAACCTACCATCAACATAATGATTAATTCACAAGCATCCAATTATTATTATCATCACATCAAAGTGAGAGTTTGCTACTATCCATATTGCTCTCTATTCTACCTAGATGTTGAGATATTGCATACCTCTACAATTACTGTGAGAAATTATGATATCAAACCAAATCTGACCAGCCTGCCAAGTAAATTGTGGGGTGGCATTTTAACTGAAGGTCACACAGCACAGCTGTAGCTCGACTTTGGAGTATTAACAAAGCTTAAAGAGAAACTTTTCGACTTCACATGTGGCAGAAGTGATGCTTTTTATTCTTATTAACTAATAAGATCATCTAAATTAAATAAGAAATTTACGTAACTGCTAACATGTGATGTGCTTTATTTTTCAATATGAAACTGAGAACTGAGTTCGCTTGACTCTTCCTAAGGGTCAACTGAAAGTGGACTGAGTGACTAGATTCCACTAAGTGTTGACATCTCCGTTTGTCTATAAAAGAACAGATGGCCCAAAGTAAGCTTAAGTAGATGCACCTTTAAATGATGAAAACTAGCACCATTAAGGCATTAACCCGACTTTTTTCATTCCAAAACCTAGATAGCTTATGCAGACTGTCATTAAAGTGCCACAGTTAAGAAATATCATAAGATTGATATAAATCAAGTGAGAAATAAAATGTATACCTCATGTGATGCAATTGGAAATTTTAACCTAGTTTTAGTCAACAAAGTTACTGGACTGGAAATACAACAGTACCAAATAGAAACGGGTCAACTTGAGAAATACTAATATTTTTTACACTATTTTTAAAATTAAAATACATAAAGCATTTTTTGGAAAAATCAGGGGTAATGTTGTGACCTTAACTATTAGTCATAGACGAGTCACACTCGAGTCGCAGACAGTGACACTGTGACTTATCACCGCCGAGTCACAAATGAGTCACAACTCCGACAACTTGCGACTCGCTGGTCATGCAACTACCACAACTCACCGGAACGCCGAGTCACAACACCACAACTTGCCAAAACACCAAGTCACAACAACACAATAAGCACAACTCGTCGGAACACTGAGTCACAATAACCACAACTCGCCGGAACAACCGAGTTACAACAACCACAACTCGCCAGAAATTCAACACAAAATGAAATTAACACCAGAAAACAAATTGAAAATGAAATCAACATAAAAACACAAAAGCAAACTTATATTAGATCGATGAATGCAAAAACCAAAAATCAAATCTAATTTAAACGCCGGAAATTCAACACAAAAACTGAAAAGCAAAAACAACCACCAAAACACAAACAAACCACCACCAACAAAAAAACAACTAAAACATAACATCGATCGAAGTAAAAAAATAAAAATAAAATAAATAAATAAATAAAACTAGAACCGGTCGGAGACGAAGGGACGAACAGCAATGGCGAACATCAAATGGCGTTTTTCACCGTCGCAATCTGATCCTGATGATAAGATCCCAACGGCGATCTGATTCATACGCAGGCGATTGACTGGTGAGAGAAACAAAAAAGAACGAACAAGAGAGGAGGGAGAGAGAGAACCTAGAAGAAACATAAACGTCGGTGATCGAAATAGTAAACACATTCAAACACTGGCATTTACTGCTTTCTGGTTTCAATTGGAGAGACACATTCAGCAGAGAGAGAGAGAGAATGGGTGACAGAATGAACCAGGAAGTAAAGAGAGAAGCGTCTGTGTGTGGGTACAGGGGTGGGGTGGGGTGGGGTGGGGTATTAGGTACCTGATTTTCCTGAAATTGCAAATTGGTAGCTCATCTTTCAAGAAGGGTATTATAAACACCTTATTTGCCTAATTATTCCAATAGAAACAGGCCTCTAAATAGACTCACAAGGTAGAGCCCAAATAGCCAATAGTTATTTGGCAAATTTCAGACATTTATCCAGGTAAAAGAGAGGGAAAAAAAAAAGTTTTCCATCTGACAGAAAATTATGTACTTGGTTATATAATTTAATTAATTTCTTTATTCATCTTAAGACACTTCAAGTTCAATGTTTAGGTCTGCTTTGAAACCAATTATAATTGAAACTATGTTATAATTGAAAATATATAGATCTTGTTCTTTGGAGCTTCATGCAAACTTGCAAAGTAAAAAATTTATCAAATCAATACCAATCACATATTTTCCACCAAAAAAAAAAAAAAATTCACACTTCCCAATAATGTTTCTTTACGTTTCCACCACACGTTCTCCTATAAATCTAACACCCATTGAACAAGCTCATACACATGGAAATCATGTTTGATGACACCTCTTATTTGATGTACCCATCCCATGTATGGACCACTAAATGTCTGCTACATGCCATGGTCAACCCAGTTAATTAGGTCAACACTTTTCTTTCTCCTACGCAATTACATACCGAACTTGTTTGAGTTGTAATAACAAGGACAAGATAACAGGGTTACTGTACATAGTAGCTTATATACAGGAAAGAAAATTCCAAAAGCAATAATTAAGGATTTAAGTGCTTATAATTGGGGTAATTGGCGCCAAAGGTCCCTACCTTCAGACATTATTGTGCAATTCATCCCTACCTTTATTTTTTTAGCGCTTTCATCCTCATCTATATTTCCTTGCAAATTTCATCCTTTATATCCATTTACATTAAACTTTTTAATTTTTAGAAGGGTATTTTGGTCCACTTGTAGTTCACAGTTAAAAAGAATTCCAAATAACTTTCCAAAACAATTAGCATTTCTTTGAA
>CAVNYN010207068.1:0-106991 GCA_963692815.1 Nyctanthes arbor-tristis | reverse complement strand
TTCTTGTTTTACTACAGAATCATACAAATCCAACTCTAATCACTACTAGATTTAGTTTCAATTCGAAACATGCATCAGACTTGCATAATATATTATATATAAATACAAGAATAAATTGTAATGAGAAACTGAGAAAAAGCGATTATTCAATTCTCAATATCTTCTCAACTTAGCTGCACGATACGATTCAGAAAACGACAAAAATTCACACACACACACACCCACCTCTCGGCTCGAGAACTGCGCTTTTCTTGTTCAGATAGCTGGACGGGCATCCCAAAGCGCTCTGCTCTCTTTATCTTCTTCTCAATATCAGTAACAGCTTCCCCAGCGCTACTGTCGCTTTTCTTCTTTGCCTCTCCGCTCGTCGGTTTTTGGCTCGATTCGTCACCTAATCCGCCGCCACGAGGAGCCTCGGCGGCAGAAACGGGGGAACTTTCAGGCGCTGAATTGGAATTGGAAGGTTGAGTTACTGCCTTTTTAGGAGTCTCGACTTTTGGTATGGAGGCCGTCGCCATTTTTTCTCTCAGATTTTCGGCAGTCGGGTTGGGTTCTCTTCGCGGGGAGAGGGAAATCGCTTAAAATATACGCAGTCTCGCGATTTTTCCTTCTTTTCTTTTGCAAAATTGGTCCGTATTGTATCACCTCATTGTCGATTAGGGACGTGTTATGTCATTATTATTACTAGTATACCACTATTAAGTGGATATCGATCGACTGAAGTGTAAGAAGAAAAGAAGAATACGAGAAGGTTGGGAAGGAAGAAGGTGAGAAAAGCCTCCCTTCGATCGATAATAATTGTTATTATTATTTTGAAACGGGAATTTTTATTCATTATAGGCATCGAAATGAAGTACATCATGAATTATAAAAAAAAAAAAAAAAAGGAGGGAATCAAAATTTGAACTAAAGTCTGACGTAGAACCAACTGCTTGGGCAAGATGATGCGCTGTTTGCTTCTGGTTCACAGGCCTTCATTATTAAATAAAAATAAAAGGTTAGGAAATCATATTGATTACTAACAAGTAATAATCAATACATAATAGATTGTTATAAATAAATTAAATATATAGTGAATGACTATCTTACCCTGAAAACCCTAGATATGTTACTATTGTACATATAAAACCCTAAATTCGTATATATAAATAGAGGTCTTTACTGCTCACTATAATGCACACAAAATATTCTAAGAGGTAAACATTTTTCTCTTCTTTCTTTTTTCTCTTTTCATAACACGTTATTAATATGAAAACTCAACATTCTTTTTAAACCACAACTTTGTTATTTACTTTGATTCTTTCTTATGAGTTAGCGCATGTGCTGCATGTGAAATCAAATTCTCTTTGATTAATGTTATTATTTATTGATTTTATTTTATATTTTCTTTTCTAATTGTTTTATATCATATTTATTGTTTAATTAACGTATCATCTTATTAGGGTCATCTGCCAATTGTCATCTACCAATTTAATGGTAAGATAGCTTTTAAGATGTTCATGGAATGACCTACCAAATTAATGGTATGGTTGTTTTTAATTTAGCCAATGAATGACTTACCAATTTAATGGTAAGTTTGATTCCAATATGAGCAAAGGAGTAATCTTCCAATTTAGCGATAAGATTGTTCTTATTTTACATAATTATAATTATAGTTTTTCTAGTTAAAATTTTTTGTTTTGCCATGGATTGCTAAGATTTAATTTCAATGAACTTTTAGCTTTCAATTTTTGTACGTCGTTAGTCTTTTTAAAGGGATCATGAATTTTATCTTGATTGATTATCTTTCTTGAGATACTTGTGGCGGTCAATTACTAATTAATGGGATGTGGGAGCCAGTGTTTGTCTCGCTTATCTTTATCATTCTAGCCACAATATGACTACCATACATCTATGCATCGTATTTCATACGTTGCTTATTGGATGTAGTCATGAGTTTGCACTTGATTTATTATCCATTTATATTATAGTTCATGACATGATGTTTATATTGATTAATATGATATTAGATCATTATGTATGATTTCATATAATTATTGAAGAATTACAATTACATTTGATTAAATATTCTAGAAGAATATGATTGGCTACAAAAGCCCCGAGATGTGTTAACAATTATGATTTCGTGAAAAAACATAGTTTGGAGTTTTAATCTTAGTGATTATTGACAAAATATTTTGATGTGTTTACCGAAAAAATCACAACATTACGTCATAGCAAAAATATTCTAAAGAAATATAATTTGCTTCTAAAGAGCAAAATAAGATTTATTTTTGTGTTATGGTTTCCTGAAAAAATGACAATGTTTGATATTCTAGAAGGATATCTTCTTATTTGTTCCTGAAAAACTACAATTTTTACTTCTGTTTATTATTATTTTTGTTTCTATTCCATTATATATTCTATTTTTGCAATTTACATTAGATGCACTTTTTATTCATTTATTAAATTGGTATTATACACATAGCAAATTAGATCTAATATGTTGTTACTCCTAAAGTGGTATGACTTATATTACAATATTCCCGTTGAATATTAATTGTTCTTGAAGAACAATACTATGTTAGATGTTATATTTCCAATATATTCATGAAGAATATTTAATCACTATTATTGAAATAGTAATTACTCAAATTGATAATGAATAGTGGATATTGTTCTTGAAGAGTAGTTAATGTACGAATATCTAAATCTTCTATAAACATGTTACTTTTGAAAAAGTTCAATACCATAAATATTTCAAGAGAATATAGAATTCTGATGATTCTTTGATTTGAACTGATAAATGTTTTTAGACAATATCTCAAATATTTCATATTAATATTCATGGATCATTTTAATAAAAATACATAGATTTTATCATAGAGGATTTTCTTTTATTGTATAAAATTTTGAACAATATCACAAGTGATATTATATCATACATATATAGAGTTATGTTTATGGAATAATATAGACATCGTTTAAATGAGATCTTGAAGATTTCATAGTTAAAAAAAAATTATGAATAACAAAATCTCATAGATTTTATTGAACTTATTGAAAGCTCTAGAAGAGCTAATTTGTATAATTTTTGTCTTAATTTGTACTGTAGAAAATTAGTGCGAAGTTCAATGATGATATATTGATTGGCATAACCGGTCAGACACTCTCGACCTATAACGATGAAAATATTGAGAATTGTGTGGAGAATTAGAAAATTCATTCACTTAAAAGATTCTCATATGCTGCATGTTTTCAAGGCAAAACGATTACTAATTATCACTAGTAAAATTTGGAATCAGGTTCCAAATATATATGAAATAAAATTGAGGAAATTTTGTGAGTCCACTTACCCTCTATGTAGACTGTCTAGGAAGTATATGATATTTAGATTTACTAGGGGTCACATGTATATTTAAACTCTTACATGAAGTTTGTGAGATTATTTGCTCAATTATCTAATTATGAGCACATTTGAGAGTACAAAATATAGACTCTATGTTTTGATTGATACTAGTGATTTTATCCAAAGCCGTTATGATTATTATTTATTGAGAAATATTGTTGCCTGTAGTTAGCAAATAATTTTATTAAGTGCTTCCTAGGGATGCATAACGAGCCGGATGGCTTGGAAGGCCCGTGGCCCGGCCCGTAAAAAGCCCGAGCCGAATCGGCTCGTGGCCGTTTCAGAGGGGCCCGGGCCGAAGCCCCAAATTCTGGGGTAAGCTCGAGCCGGCCCGGCCCGCGTCGCTCTGCGGGTCAAACGGGCTGGCCCGTAATTACGGGCCTAACGGGCCGGGCCGGGCCGGGCCGAGTCGGCCTGTGTCACACTTAGGTAGGAAAGAAAAAAATTTAAAAAAAGCCAGCCGGTTAGGCTCAGCTCGGAAAAGGTCCGAGCCAAAACTCAGGTCGAGCCTAATATTCACAACCGAGCCGAGCCGGGCTTTGGATCGGGATTTTTCGACTCGGGACCAAAAAAACCCGAGCTGAGCTCGAGGCCAAATGTTGGCGAGCCAAGCCAGCTCGGCTCGTTGACATCCATAGTGCCTCCAATGATTTGCTACATTATATAATGAGAACAATTGTTTGTATTTAGTGAAATATATGGTTGATATTTCGAAAGCAGAAATATTCTTATATGTCATGTCAATCAAGTCTTTATATGATATACCTCCCTTATATTAGGCTTATAGTTGGAAGCTAGTCATTCTACATCTAGAATCGAAAAGCATGATATAAATATATAGTTATTCTACCGCATACAATTAGATGAACATTAATAATGCTGAGAATATATATGTCTTGGTTAAATTCTTTTATATAAACTACGTTTCATCCCTGAAGGATGATATATCATGACATGGTTTGTCGACATTTATATTTGTTGGACAGTTTTCTCAGCATTAGGAGGAGGAACTAATATTTGGTAAAAATTGGATGAAATACACCTTATAATTTTCACACGGTATAATGCAAACAAAAGTTTGCAAGTTTAATTGCATTTCAATTTGTTTACTAACTATATGGTTACCAAATTCTATTCTACGAAGTTTAACTGCTTGAACTTGGATTCATTTAAAATCCTACATAAGGAATTGTGATTTATTAGCAAGCCTAAAAATTGATGTTAGTTGATTCCAAAATAAACATCCCTCTTTTAGAAAATGTAGCAAAAAATTGTGATGTCTTATTGATGTATAATACTCTAAAAAAGAATACATACATAACTAATCAGTAAACCTCATGGAGGTTCAAGTACCTGATCAAATTAGTTGAATAAAGAGATCTCGATAAGTTATATCTTTCCTGGGATTATATGGAATCGATAAAAAAATTCGATAATAAATATTAATGAGCTCATTGATTGCGAGGATGATGAATTAATTTTTCATTAAAAATTTAATAACGTCAAATATTGGCCAAAACAAAAAGATACAATCCAGTAGATTGCTATATTCTAAGACCAGGAGTGTAATTATTTGAAAATATATATTATGTCAAATAGGGACTTATGTTTCATTAAATATGTGGTGGTTCAATTGAATATAGCTACATTCAATTGCCAAATATATAAAAGAAGTAATATTGTGATTGAAAATATCTTTGTTTATAATTTAGCTTTTGATATTATGCATGATATTGATGATCTTGAACCATTGTCTATCAAAACTGTCGGCAAAGAAATGATTGGCCAAAGTGGAAAGAAGCCATACAGTCAGAGTTGAAGAAAAACGAAAAGTTTTTGAACCTATAATCCGAACATCTAAAGATGTAATTCCTCTTGAATATAAGTGGTGTTTGTAAGCAAAAAAAAAAATGAGAACAATGAAATTACAAGATACAAAGCTCAACTTGTAGTGTTACATCCTCAAATTTATTACTTCATTTTCTCGTATTATCGGCATCTAACGGTAGCAGAGGCATTTGAGAAAATAATCTAGATTAAAAAATTGAGAGCGAGACTTTATAAATACAAACCAAACACTATTATACATAATATCATGTTACTATAGATATACAACATCTATTGCAGCTACACACAACGAAACTTCAGCCATATACCGAATTCTCAATTACATACATATATCTCCTCCGTCCTTGTTACGATCTAGCCACAAAGCTCTTAATTTAACACCTACAAAATTGTTAAAAGGGAAAGAGAAAGAGGGGTGAGTACAAAGTACCCAGTGAATAACAAGATATATTGGCTCGTGATGAAATGCAAGAATGTCACTTTTATACACAATGGAAAAACCTTTATATGCACAAGTCGAGCACATCACTAGTTTAGCCTCTATCTGTAACAGCAAGATACAAAGATTCAAGATGACCACGATCACATAGCATGGTCATAATACCACAAAAATTACCACATAGCAAGGCAAGACGGGCAGATAGCGCCACTAGTAATGCCCAAAAGTAAGAAACAATCATTTATCCAAAACAATTGTGTATAATCAAGTATCGAATGCCAAAGCAATTTAGGAAAAGCATGAGTTTCCAAGAGAGAGAGAGAGAGAGAGAGAGAGAGAGAGAGAGAGAGGGGACACGTGTTACTTACCATCCCTAGTTTGATTTTTCAATGGTCCGAGATTCCTTGAATAAGGCTTCCAAATCTTTAAATATGTTCTCCAAGAAAGCGACTTATTAGATCTTTATCTATTTTAGTAAGACGGTTTTGAAGAGATCTCTTATTTGCATTGAGGCATAAGAGAGGAAAAAAGAGTTAAGAGAGAAATATGATTGACGAAAGCGAGAGATAGCTCGTGGAAAGTTTGTGAAAATCTTCACATTCCTTCTCTTATTTATAGTTGTCAGAATTTAATTGTTTTTAAATCACATTTGAGCTCCACCAATCGGAGCAAGACAAGTGTGGCAAGTTTGGCACCATGTAAGTAGGGGATGATGTGGCCTAACCTTTGTCCATTCATTTATTACTCAAGAAATCCTTCTACTTTTTATTATCTTGAAATTAAGTCACCGTACTTTGATTCATGTTAATCAAGAACCATATTCCTTCTTTAGGTGTCATTTTGGTGATAATCTTGTAATCTTATAATGCAATTCAAGCAATCTCACAATACTATTCAAGTAATTATTCAATTATTATCAAAGTAACGATTAAGTCGCTTCCTTTATTTTTAGAATTTTGCGGGATGTTACAATCTACCCCTTTAAAAGAATTTCTCCTCGAAATTCACAATTATCTGAAAATTATTCAAGGTATGTATATATATATTTTCTATCTTATTATATGAAATTCACAATTATTTTCTAAATTTCATGCCTAGTAATTAGTTTAACCCCAATGTACTATAGATTCACAAAAGTCAAGTTGTCCAAGTACTCAAAGCCTTAACAATCCAATTACTCAAAATGTCATAATTTTATTTAAACTTTACTCAAAATGGATTGAATAACAACCAATAATATTTGATTTGGGTACAAAATAGTCAAAAGAAATCTTTTTTTATTGAAATAAGGATCAATTATGTGAGAGAAATAGAGTTTGAGACTTAAAAGATCCTAAAATAAGTTTTTAGGTCAAGTTGGAATAATTCAGAAAGTTCATGGACTTGAGTGCAATTTTTGGATATTGGGTTTTTTGCACCATGCGGCTGCATGCTTCAACTGTGCGGCCGCATGATGGGCACTGACATAAAAAAATCTTCTGTTACCCCCCGGTAGGCCGCAGAATGCCTTCCGCAGGTGCCATGCGGCCGCATGATTCATCTATGCCGCCACATAGTGGCCTTTTTCCCCCCTTCATTTCTCTTGCTTTTCTTGTAATTTTCTTGATTCCAAAACATTCTCTTGTATGAATAGAGGCCATATGATATCTTTAAAGGCTAGCTTGACACTCGGAAATAAAGTGGAAACCATTATCTTTTTCATCCATTTTCCTTGTCTTCATTTCAATTGATGAACTTTTAAGAGCTAACTTTATACGATAATAGTATTACCAAAGTCAAATTTAACTTATTATCAATTAATATAAATAATTTCAATACCTATAAGTGCACGGATCTATCCAAGTAAGAGTGATACATGTATGTAAGGCCGCATACCACCTTGTCACGTCTCTAAATTTATTACTTTATTTCCTCGTATTATCAGCGTCTAACGGTAGCGGAAGTATTTGAGAAATCAGTCTCGATTCAAAAATTGAGGGCGAGACTTTACAAATACAAGTCAAACACTATTATACATAATATCATGTTATTCTAGCTATATACAGCAACTATTGCGGCTACCCGCAATGAAACTTCGGCCATATACCAAAATCTCAGTCACATACATATATCTCCTCTATTCTTAGGACGATCCGGCCACAAAGCTTTTAATTTAACACTTACAAGATTGTTAAAAGGGAAAAGGAAAGAGAAACAGGGGTGAGCACAAAGTACCCAGTGATTAACAACATGTATTGGCTCACGATGAAATGCAAGAAAGTCACTTTTATGCACAAAGAAAAACCCTTTATATGCATAAGTCGGGCACATTACTAGTTTAACCTCTACCCGTAACCACAAGATACAAAGATTCAATCTGACCACGATCACATAGCATGATCATAATGCTACAAAGATTACCGCATAGCAAGGCAAGACAAGCAAATAGCACCACTAGCGATGCCCAAAAGCAAGAAACATTCATTTATCCAAAACAATCGTGTACAATCAAGTATCAAATGCCAAAGTAATTTAGGAGAAGCATGAGTTTCCTACAGAGAGAGAGAGAGAGAGAGAGAGCCATGACACATGTTACTCACCATCCACAGTTTGATTCTCCAATGGTCCGAGATTCCTTGAATAAGGCTTTCAAATCTTTAAATATATTCTCCAAGAAAGCGACTTATTAGATCTTTATCAATTTGAGTAAGATGGTTTTGAAGAGATCTCTTATTTGTATTGGGATATAAGAGAGGAAAAGAGAGTTAAGAGAGAAATATGGTCAACAGACATGAGAGATAGCTCGTGGAAAGTTTGAGAAAATCTTCACATTCCTTCCCTTATTTATAGTTGTTGAAATTTAACTGTTTTTAAATCCCATTTGAGTTCCACCAATTTGAGCAAGAAAAGTGGCAAGTTTGGCACTGTGTAAGTAGGGGATAAGGTGGCCTAACCTTTCTCCATTCGTTTATTGCTTAGGAAATCCTTCTACTCTGTATTACCGTACTTTGACTCTTGTTAATTAAGAACCACATTCTTTCTTCAGGTGTCATTTTGGTGATAATCTTGTAATCTTCTAATGCAATTCAAGTGATCTGACAATGATATCCAAGTAATTATTCAATTAGTGTCAAAATAACGAATATGTTGCTTACTTTATTTTTAGAATTTTGTGGGATGTTACATGAAGCACAAGGTTTTTTTACAGAGACCTGGAATAGATTATGAAGAAACATATTCTCATGTGATGGATGTTATAATAATATTTAGGTATTTGCTTAGTTTGGCTGTCTCAAAAAGGTTAGAGATGAGATTTATAGATGTAGTAACTGCCTTTCTTTATGATTCGTTTGATAGTGATATTTATATGAAAATCCCAGAAGGATTTAAAATACCAGAAACAAGAGATTTATTCCCTAAAAATATGTTCTCAATCAAATTACAAAAATTACTCTATCGATTAAAAAAATATGGATGAATATGGTATAGCCGTCTCAGTGAATATTTGTTGAAAGAGGGATATCAAGATGACGCTCTTCCGATCTAAAAAAAGTAAAAATCGTGTATTAAGATGGCGACGAAAAGAGTTTCAACTAAAATAGGACACTAAAGTGCATGACATGAACATGCGGCCGCATGGTTCTCTTAGCCAAGCTTCTGGTTGCAATGTGCGGGTGCATGACCGCATGGGTCTTCATGAAAACATTCTGTTTTTCTGCTGTCACTGCATGCGGCCGCATGGGATACCCATGCGGGCTCATGGAATGTTCCGTGTTCCATTCTCAAGCATGCGGCCACACACAAGGCCGCACAATGGCCGCATACGTCTCTGCCAGCTTTCTGTCCGCGCATGCGGCTGCATGGCCCGTCCATGAGGTCGCATGCCATCCGGAACTCCAATTTTTGTCCTACATCTCTCTGTTTCGTTCGTTTTGGCCCTCAAACTTTGTAACTCGTGCTCAATTGGTCCAAATTTATCCAACTTGACTACTTCTTAGATTTTTGCCTGTAATTCACTAACTCAAGCATAAAAATAAACTCTTTAACATAATATCACATACTTAACTATATATTTAGGGGATTTAAACACGACAAATAACAATCTATTAAACTCCCCCACACTTAAACTGTTGTTCGTCCCCGAACAACGAACAAAATAAAAACAAAAATAAAAACACAGACTTCAACTTTTATCGCATACGAGACAACAACTCACAATCACCTTTCTTATAATCAGCTCGGAGTAAACCTGCCTAATAAAAAGTCTCCCAAGCAATGCAAGAGTTATGAGAAGTTATCACTCTGTTTTTCTCTCAAGTACTGTTTAACCTTTCAAAACTCATAAAATGTCATGAACAAGTGTCCTCAAGTAACCGTTAGAACCATGAAACAAGCTTTTACCTGGAATGTCACAACCCGGATAGGTCGACCCTCACAGATAAGTTCACTCTTCGTTCAAGTATTTAGACGTTATGTGTTTACACTCAAGATTCTATCTACAGGAGAGTTCTACTATAGGCTTGCAAAATTTCTCATTATCCACCACTCAGGTGCACACACATGACACAAATCATAAGGTCTTTGAAGGGTTGTAATGGGGCTAAGGGTTAAAGTGAGAAAATTTGGTAAGTGAGGCTAATAAAACATTGGAGCTAGTGGAAAATAAATTTATAATATTACAGCACTTTCATCACGTGAAACCACTACTCTTTCATTTTTCGAAACCTCAAGCATCACCTTTTCAGTAACAACATGTCCCAATCTCTGAAGATAATCCATCCCTCTAATTTAACAAACATCAACCCTTCATCTCAACTTCTTTCATCAATTCTTTCTCTTTTTTTTTCTTTTTTTTTTTTTTTTTTTAACATTGCTCGATTTTCATAAGTCATGATTGTTTCATTTTTCACTCTTTCATCTTAGTACAGATTTAACCACACCAACCCAGATATTGCTATCTCATTTTTTCTTTGTCATGATCTTATCAATACAAACACTCTCCCACACTTACTTTTTTTTCCACCCCATGCAACAAAATCAATCAACAATCCACTAGTCTATTGGTAAGGTAAGGATATTCATTATTTTTGGCTCGAGACTAGTATTAAGGGGTTTAAAGAAAGAAGACTAGGCTATAAGGCTCAAAGGGGTTATGCAAAAGATAATCAATTGACAATGTGGGCTTTTTGGCTAAAGTGGTTAATCAAAAAAGAGTGTCTTAATCATACTCATGTCATGTACGTAACAATGTAGCCTCAAAGAAAAATAGAGCAAGTTCTAGAGAAACAAACCTATAGACGAATGTCATACAAGAGCAAAGAAAGTGAGACGGAATAAGACGTGTCAGTCTAGGGCTCAAAAATCTTACCAGGATAAATTTGTCAACCTAATCCAGTAATGACCAAATCCAAGCAAAGCAATCACATATACGGTGCGAGTTCACTAATTCACTCGTGTTATGAGTCTCTTCAGGCCAATAGCACTGATGTATCTCTCCAATTTAACTATGTTCTTTGTTTTTTCTCGCATTGACTAAGATCTTAATTCCAGCAGAGCAATACTCCTATAAGGTCTAATACTTTAAGGTTATGAGTTGCTCTCTCATATACTCACGAAACACTCTAAATAATATACAAAAGACAACTAAACAACTAAACATAGAACAACTAAACATAAAACACATAAAACACTGAACAAACAACACAGGACCAACAATAAGATTGAACTACACAAGTCCACTATGACATTGCGGGTTTAAAATACAGACCAATCGATATCAAAAAGATACATCTGCCAAATAGAGTAAACACAAGTAAACACCTCCCCCACACTTAATTTCTACATTGTCCGCAATGTAAGGCAAAAATAGCAAAAATAGGGAGTAAAAGTATAGTAACTCCCTGGGGGTATGGCTGATGAGGTTTCTACAACTGGGCATTGGGGGGGAGCGGGGCTGATGGGCCCAGTCTAAGTGTGAGCCGTAGGCGACAAGATTGTCAAAATCTGTCTAAGCAAGTCTTCCGTAGTCCTCTGCCGGTCTCGCAGCTCTGTAATTTCTGTGCGAAGGGTCTGAAGCTCCCCTAAGATCCGCTGCACAGATATAGTAGGCTGGCTCAGAGGGACAACTACTAGTGCGGGCTCAGCCTTGGGCTCAGGTGCAAGTGTGGTTCCGCTAGCCTCCCCGGGGCCAGAAGTGGGCACATTTGCTTCCGAGTCTACAGTTCGAGCCTTCTTTACCATTTGCTTAGTCGAGTATTCCCGTGACACTTTACAGAGGGGGTCGCGGTGAGTAAGAGTTTCATCAGTCCGAATAGACTGCACACCAGCGGCGATGCAAATGCCAATAATCACGTACAGGAAAATAAGCCTCTTGCTTTTAACTTTACCAACCCCCAAGTCCCAAATTTGATTGTATAAGTGCTCCTCTAAGACAAACTTGTATCCGAGCCACTTATGATATAACAGTGGCCTCGAGTGTAATTGACCACGGTCTTGT
This sequence comes from Nyctanthes arbor-tristis, assembly GCA_963692815.1. Classification (NCBI taxonomy): domain Eukaryota; kingdom Viridiplantae; phylum Streptophyta; class Magnoliopsida; order Lamiales; family Oleaceae; genus Nyctanthes; species Nyctanthes arbor-tristis. Next base: position 94,841 of record CAVNYN010207068.1, on the reverse strand, counting down.
TGGATGTTGGCTCGATATTCGAGGCAACAAAGTGGTGCAGGTACCACTCTTCATCACACAAGTCTCTATTGTGATAGACCCGTTGCACCTTAGACGTCGCAGGTGGTTCGGTCCCTCATAGAAAATGAGCAAGATCCTCGTCACTGCAGGACAAACTAGACTCATCTACTGGAATTGCATCAGAGCTGTCCAATCCTAAGTATTCATTGATGACTTCTGAGGAAAATTTGATCCAAACACCGAGTACTTTAGTTTGATGTGCTTTCCTTGTCCCTGCAGTTTCAATATCCGGATTGAAGTTCCTGTAGAAATCCTAGACTATTTTCAAATTGCCCTTTGAAAGCTCCGTGACATACTTCGTCCAACCATATGCGTCAATAACTGTTCCCAAGCTTGTACCCTAGAAGTCCTGCGCAATTACCATAAAATTTTTCTTGTCATTTATTTTGTTTTTGCTTTTCCGGTTATGAAGCAATGTCACAATCATTTCCCCTGTTTTAGAGGCTCTCCTGAATAATTAATTGCTAATTCTTTCTTTTTGTAAATATAACTAGACGAATTATCATTATATATAGGGGTCACTATTAATTTATGATTATGATTTAGCTTCTGTGTTGATTTTTGCCAAAATATGTGACTTGTTTTATCTTAATGAGATTTTTAATTGACGTGTTTATTTTTATAATATTGTTTTTAGAATTTTTTTATCACACTTGTAATTTATTAATTTTGATTTGTTTGCAGGATTCAACATCAATTACTTTTTTAAAATACATGGTCACAGAAGTTGTTCTACTAGTCATATATGTTAGATATAAGGATGCAACATTTTAGTCCATGGAGAGTGCGGAAAATGATGCATTCAATCATGTTCCTATTGGGCACGATTTAGAGGTTTTAGAAATAAGCATGTTCGTGTTATTTGATGAGCTTCCCTAAAAGAATGTACCATATTTGAAGGAGATTCATGACATAAAATATGTACTCGTGTATCATGGAGCAAAGAAGATGAATATTTTGTTGTTATCTCGCAAGATGTGACTAATAAAACACAAAAAAAAAAACTCATCAATTGAAGTTCAATTTCATTATATTCGCAACGAGATGAGGTTAAAATGGAAAAAATAGAAAAAGAGAAGATCTTGCATTGACAGGAATGGTTGGACAAAAAAATGGATGATGACCCCTATTATCACGTGGAATTGACTATATGCGCTTGTTATGATACTTTTCGAACAATTATTTGACACAAATTCTTTTAGAATATCTCCAATACTAAATAAGAGACCACATAGACCATAAAAAACAAAAGAGGTATTATGAATTTACTTAAAAATAAAATTAAAGATGAGAAACTCTCAAGCAAAAGGCAGATACACAAAGATTTTGGCAAGATTTCAGTCCAATATAATCTTCCCCGTAGTGGTTATGAAGTTCAAATGAATTTTAAAAGAAGGGGGCTATAATCAAGGCCTTATTTTTTATTTATCACATTAATTACATAATATTATATATATATCATTATTATTATTAACATATTATATATCAATATTTGTATGATAATAATAATTTTTATTAAGAAACATGTAATATCGGTAAAAAGAGAAAAAAAGTATGAAGAAACCTTGAATTTTGCAATAAAACAAATTGCACCAGATTTTGGTAATTTGGTAGACCAAATACCATTTAGGATGTAATTTTCCCTAAAAATTATACTAAACACCACCAAAAATTAAACTTGTAATAATCAAAATCACAAATCATAACTAGAGACAAAAATAACGTTGATAGAACCCACATAAAAGATTTCCAACAAATATGGTTCCGTCTTCAACTTGGTTGCATCCTGCCCTCGAAGTATCCTCCCTCTCACGTTGAGGAATGCCTTATGAACAATGGTTTTATCTTTGCTAATTATCCTAGGTTGTTCGCTGGAAAGTAAAATGAATTGAGATTAGTTCATTCAAAGATGTTACCATGTTTGCCAATTGTCCTACGTTTTAAATAATGTTTCAGATATGAGAAAATACACTCAACTCTTTGCCAATTGTCCCGTGTTTTAGATAATGTTTCAACTCCCAACACTTGCTTTATGCCATTTTTCAGCTTTTCGAGATTTCTGAAATAAAACAAAAGGAATTTTCAAAAAGGAGTTCTAGAAGGCCAATAGGTTAGAAAAGGGGCTGAAAATCCTAGACATTTCCTTTTCCCACAAGCATGCATACCAAGGGTAATCGAATCTTCTACCACTGATAGGGCAACTCTCCTAGAAAAGCATAAATGCAGAAAAATTCAAACTCTTTAAAAATGCATTCCACAAGAATAATATTTTCAACCCCCGACACTTGCTATGTGCCATTATTTAGCTTTCCAGAGCTTTCCAAAATAAAACAAAAGGAATTTTCGTAAAGGAGTTCCAAAAGGCCGGTAGGTTACAAAGGGGTACTCGAAAGTGCCAAGTACAATATTTGGGACCCGTAATATTCATAAAAATTGTGGAGAAGCCTGAAAATGAGAAAATTGTGGAGATCAGAAGGCAAAAAAATTATGCTGCACGGGAAAAATAATCGAAATATATCAAATCTAATATATAAAAACTTCATACATTAGATGTCCACAAACGAACATATATAAATAAAACAGATAAAAAACAATTAATTATAAATTACTCTATTCTCTTTAATTTCGAAAAATTAATTTAAAAAATAAATCCTTCTCTCTCATTAAATTTTTAACCCCACTAACCCGCCCAACTAACTCCTCTTTAGTGTTTTAACCCGGGTTACCAATAACCCGGCATCAACAACTCGATGTATTTATATATTAGAAAATAGATAGAAGTAGATAGATATTACAGTTTCATTTTTCCATTTTTTTGGGTGGGTTTTGAATTCTCTCAATCATGGCCGGCAAAGGAATGAAGTTGGAAGATGTATGGCGGTCAATTTATGGGGTTGATGGTTCAAAAAACTTGTTGGAGTTGATCGAATCTGCCATCGTGGTTGCTTTGGTCGAGAAATCAGATGAATTGCGCTCAAGAAGACGCCGGATTGCAAAAATTCTGTACTCCAATCCGTCGGCTATGAACTACTGGTCCGACGACGAAGACGCTGTTGATCGGGAAGAAGTGATGCTGAATTGCAGTTGTGGTCCGAAAACTAATCAGAAACTCAAGAACAACCTTCCACGTCAAGAAGTGATGATGCCGAACAATCCGAAAGAAGATCAGAAACTCAACAAGAACCTTCCACGTCAAGATGCGAAACCAAAGAAGAGAGTAACGACTTCTGATTTGAAGGGTTTCCTCCGTCCGCGACAGAGAACGAAAAGATTGTCTGAACCAGCAGAGAGGATTCTTCCACCTTCAAAGTTGAACTGCAACGGGATGCGTACAAAGCAGGGGAATAACGTACTGGCGCGCCGTCTAGCTTGTTAATTGATAGAACTCATTTTTTTTTTTTTTAAATGTAAAAAAAGAACTACGTCTGGCTTGATCCCCACTTTGACTTTAGGGGTACGTAGGCAGCCTTTGGTTTCAAAGGTTCAGCTGGTTTTCTTGATTGTTGTAAACCGACTAGGAATCTGAAGCAGATTTCCTCGAAACAATATATAGTTTTTTATTGTATATCGTTTTCTTCGTATGATGAGTATGTCATTGATTTCTTTTTTTGTATCAAGAAAGTCGAATCATCGTCAGGCCCTGAAGCTAATTTTTATGTCCTCCAAGAATTTGACATACATAAAAGAGGCACACAATTGATTCTTTTTAATTATTTTAAATATGTACTCAAATTGATATTCCATAGCCTCGACAACTATACCAGTTTGAAATTCTAATTTTATAAGGATCATGTTATATTTGACTCATTTATACCATTGTATAATTTTGCAGATATTTTGATGATCTTATAATTTTTCTTGAGAAAATTATGGCATTGGAATTTGACCATGTACTTAGCGGTGTCATATTTCTATTTCTCCCAATTTCAATCTTTATAATTAATATTAGCAATGTATACTGTTGAGAATTAATGTAAATTCCCCGATTACGCCCGCAGGACCGTTGTTCAAGGAATTTAATTGAGACAAGAAAAAATAAAAGAACGAAGACAAATTTAACGGACTGTCAAAACTTTCCACTGTATGATTAAAGTCGCTACAACCATACAGAATTTTCACTCGCCAAAACCCATCCCCCAAGTACAACAAGAAAAATATACCAAACTTTATCGCATCTACCAATTTCTACCCTTTGCCTAACCCGCGAAGAATTAAAGAAATCCCAAGACGCTAAACTACTATTTTTCTTCACAAGACTCTCTGACCCGACCAAAGTGACACCGAGAAAATCAACTCGAGTTTTACCACACCTAATTTTCTACCCTTCGAACAAACCACGAAGAGTTACAAGAAAATTCTTCAAGGTGCTAGACTCACTAATTTTTCCCTCAACTCGCTTGTACCACTTGTGCATTAAAGAAGAATAAAATATCTCTATTTATAGGCTTCGTTTCCTTGGAAGACAAGACAATCCTTCTATGATTTGGATTCCTTTTCCTCCTAGCATTCTTCTTCTTTCCCTTTCCTTTTCCTTTTCAACTTTGGATTATTTTTGGCAACAAACCCAACAATCTCCACCTTGTTAAAATAAGCCAAAATCTTCAACTTCTCCAGTCTTGTACACAATACTTGAGAAATTACCAGGCAAGCCTTTGACACACTTTGACAGTCTCATACTCCACCACGTGAGTATATATAACCACTTAGAATTAACAACAATTCCAAGCATTACATCGGCTCAATATCGAAATAAACCTGTTGAAATTTATGGTGCAAATCTCTCGTTGGCTTTCCAGAGAGCTCATCAGTCATCTACATTACTACAAACACACACCTTGCATCACCGCCAACCAATGCCGTGTGTAAATACAACCGCTAGAAGTAACACACATCCTTTACCATGGCACCTAGCGACACGCCATAGGGATGTACTCACATACTTCATAGCACATCTCCACCGCCCTCACACTAAGAGAGTCGAATTGTCCAAATCCGAACAGTAGCCAAACCTGCTCCACCTGGACAATATTTTCTTACGTGGTCAGCTAGTCTACAACACCAACAAGTTGCAACAACTATCAGTCCCCAAACGATCTCATTGAGAATTTTTGTATCTGCACCAACTCGCAAAGAACGAAATAATTTTTCTAGGTGCAATAAATTTGAAGAACCCCTTGCCGGATCCACCTCTCCAAATTGACGCCATAGTTCCTTCACAGTAAATATTCTATGAATATTTACAAGAATATTTCTGGCTAGATGGAGACACATCCTGATTCCAGTCTTCAAATATAAATCTTCCCAATCACTATCGCTAATACTGGTTCCAGCAACTTTGTTAGAACAAGGAAAATGTTTTCCTTTAAAAGCTTTAAATTGCCTATTCAGAATCAGGAAATTCCAGACTTGTTCTAACCACAAGTCAAACTTGATTCTCACCACTTCATACGCCATTTTTCCTATGCTCCACCTCGAACAAAAACTGACGCTCTGATACCACTGTTGGGAATTAATGTAGATTCCCTGATTACGCTCGCAGGACCGTTGTTCAAGGAATTTAATTGAGACAAGAAAAATAAAAGACGAAGACGAATTTAACGGACTGTCAAAACTTTCCACTGTATGATTAAAGTCGCTACAACTATACAGAATTTTCACTCGCCAAAACCCATCCCCTAAGTACAACAAGAAAAATATACCAAACTTTATCGCATCTACCAATTTATACCCTTTGCCTAACCCGCGAAGAATTAAAGAAATCCCAAGACGCTAGACTACTATTTTTCTTCACAAGGCTCTCTGACCCGACCTAAGTGGCACCCTGAGTTTTACCACACTTAATTTTCTACCCTTCGAACAAACCACGAAGAGTTACAAGAAAATTCTTCAAGGTGCTAGACTCACTAATTTTTCCCTCAACTCGCTTGTACCACTTATGCATTAAAAAAGAAGAAAACATCTCTATTTATAGGCTTCGTTTCCTTGAAAGACAAGACAATCCTTCTATGATTTGGATTCCTTTTCCTCCTAGGATTCTTCTTCTTTCCCTTTCCTTTTCCTTTTCAACTTTAGATTATTTTTGGCAACAAACCCAACATATACAACTTATATATTCTGAGATCTATAAAGAATCTGCAGTTGGAGGAGTAAAGAGAATCCTATCAAGCTAAGGCCAGGTAATGCAATTATCTTACTGGGTTTTTATCTTTTTACAAAAATATTTGGCTATAATGTTTGAACTTAATTATGCTGAGTTTGAACTTATAGCTTCTCTTTTTTCGCTAAAAATTAATGGTTTTGTTAATGATTGTTTCGTTTTTTATTTCACTTACTGACAGGGCACCAGGCTTCTCCATGGGAAGCTAGATCTTGAGAAAGCCATGGGAACTTTTAAAAAGGAATAAAAGCTCAGGACGTTTGAAACTGTGTGTGTGTCTATGTATATATACTAGCTAATCTACATATACGTTGCACAGGAAACACATATACATCTCTAAAACAAACTAAAACAAACAGTTAATTAAACGATAAAAAAAATAAAAAAAATATGTACAACTACTTCTAAAATTGATATTCTACGTTAATTGATCGATTGTTAGCCAATATATGTGTACAATTTATATATAGAGCTGCTTGTATACTTACCAAATTAGGCTGTCTGAAGGTTGATTTGATTATTCAAATCTAAAAGGAAATAGATAATTACGAATTTGATTGCTGCCCTTACCCAGTTAAACGCAAGGAAATAGATAATTAAGAAATAAACACACAACTTAGTTAGTATTATTCGATTATTATTATTAGGGTGAACAAAAAAAGAGGAAAATAAAGAAAAATACATGAAAATAAAAATAGAAAAATAAATGAGACATTAGCGACATCATCTTGACATCATTATGACATCAGATTCTCAATTCTCTTAGAGTGCCAGTTTTAGGCAGGAAAAATTAACTCACTACAGTGTACTATAAATATATAGATCATTATTATTAGGGTGAACAAAAAAAAGAGGAAAAATAAACGAAAATAAAAAAAATAAATGAGACATTAGCGAAATCATCATGATATCAGATTCCCAATTCCCTTAGGATACTAGTTTAGGCAGAAAAATTAACCCACTACTTAATTAGTATTATAAATATATAGATATATAAATTCAGAAACAAGAATACTATGTACAAGTAATGTTGGCAACTATTGGATTTGTGTTTCTGTTACTGTCTTCCCTTAGTCTGTCTTCTTTGATATGTATTTCGGATATGTACTAGATTTGGTGCAAAAATTTATCTCCCTTCCAATTATTTGATCATATTTTTCTTTTTAAAATGTCTCAAATATATAATCTAATTTCTATATTAAAAAGTCTAATTTATATCATTTTATAAATCTATCCACATTTAAAACTTTAATTATAACTATCAATTTTGAATTCTATTCATTAAATATAGACAAATTAGGAACACGGCTAACAAAATGTACATTTCCAACACATTTCTTAATTTTTTATGAACAAGCAAATTAGGCCAAATAATTGAGACGGAGGGAGTATTATGTATTGGAGATATGTTAATGGGATGGATTTGATCTACTATTGGTATACGGTGCTTTGTTTTTTTTTTTTTTTTTTTTTTTTTTGCATTTTGTTGTATGTTGTATTGTATCATTGTTGTGTTGTTTAATATGGCTGAACAGATAAATCGTCAAATTGAAAAATTGAATCAATCTTCGAAATTGGTTTGGATTGGATTGGTTTAGTTTGAAAAATAAAATAGTTTGGTTTGCTTTAAGAAAATTTCAAGCCGCTTGAAATGGTTTGATTTAAGTTTCAATAGTTACTAAAATTACCAAAAAAAGGTTAAACACCAACCGCAAGGGCCCCACCGCCTCGCCCTTAGAGCCTGAAGGATGGAAGTAGTAGGATGTACCTCAGTAGAGTACGATTCGAAAACTGCTATTAAACTGGTGCCCACAAGGATCCCATTCTATACCATGTCACTAGCAGGAATCGAACTATCATCCTATGACCCCCAGCTCAGCTGAGACTATATCATTCTCATCCTTTTAGCTACTGAGCTATGCCTTGGGGGGCATTTAACTCGAAAATTATCACACTCATATCGTTGTTTAATAAGTATAGTGCAAGAACTTTACGAAACACTTAGAATGTGGATAGTATTTATTTATCAAAATGAATTCTTTACCACATTCATTTTCTACCATATATTTTTGGATAAATTATTTTTCGATTCTCCTCATATAGTATTATACATTCTCTAAAGAAATAACTATTCACTAAATCAATTATTGAAAAAAATCTAAAAGTACACACCCTCCTATTACAAATGGCCAGAGAGAAGTAATATTAATTTTTAACTACTTTCCATTCTAAAAAAAATTAAAAGAATTTTTTATTTTTGTTTTAAATCATCATCATCAAATATTATTACTATTGTATCCCATCAATTTAAATTTTTACCTATATATAGGTTCCCATTTATAACTTAATATGAGAATGTGTATACGAGTGAAAGCATATATAAGCGGGAAACTATATATATTTATTATTTTATTTATTTATTTTTGAAAAAAAATCTCTCGACTTGAAAATACAAACCCGAGATATAACTTTTATTATATATTATAATTACGTATATTATATATGTGTATAAAATAAAAACATATATATAAGATATTAGAGATTTATTTGAAACTTAATTAGTTGGAAATGTGTATATATTATTAAAATAAAATAAATAAAAAAGATGTATATATAAGTAGGATAGTGGTTTTGGCGGGAAAAATTTCATATGACCGCTATCCTACTTTAATATATATATATATATTTATACACACACACACACACACACTAGTATAACACCTGTGCGATGGACATGTAGAAAAAAAAAAGTTTGAAATTTAACTATGTGAAAATTTTTTTAATAAATTTAAAATAGTTGAAGATATTCTAAAAGTATAAAAACATAAGCTATGTGCAAATGGAGGAAATAACATCAATGGTAGTATCAATCTAATATATTTATATTGAAAATACAATCCATATTCATTCTATAATTCACATGATAATCAACATTGTATATGCAATCTTCTTTCTTCTTGTACATATGCCTTAATGGAAGAGATCTATTCTCAATATTCAATATATTCGTACTCACAAACTCAGCTAAGAATTTATAAAATAATGGACATTAGGATTTCAAAGCATAGTCATGTGGAAGTAAAATTTGATTCCACAAACAACAAATTCATACTTCGTAAGATGATATGATCTTGTGTCAAAACAGAATTCGTTTAGATAATATATTGAAAAGTCACCGCACGATATGACTAAGATTATATCATTTAATAAAGGAACATTATTAAAGTAAATTAATTACTTTAAAAAGTAAGAAAGTTCAATTAATTGTTCTTTACATTCCAATTATTTGGTCCCTTTTTTTTGAGATGTACCAAATATATGGTTCAGTTTCATATTAAAATGTTTACTTTACGTTATTTTACAAATCTAGCTATATTTAATACTTTAATTATCATTATAAATTTTGAATTTTACTCATTAAATAGGGACAAATTAGGAACACGAATAACAAAATGTGACTTTCTAACACATATTTCTTAATCCTTGTGAAAAAATAGAATCAAATAATCGAGATGGAGGGGAATATGTACAAATTAATTGACGGTCAAACTCTCAACATGTACACCTTGTGTGCCATTAGTGATAAAATGTTAATGTAATTAATACTTAATACTGTTAATTAATTAATAATTATTAATATTAATTTCTACGTAATAATATTATTAGTAAAATATTATACTCACAAGAGACGATCAACTTGTGAATAAAGAGTCTTTGAATTTCTGTAGATATATATAATTCAGTAGAAATATGCCCCAAATTAAAAAAATGAGGTACATGAAATTTCACCATTTGACGCCACATATCCGTAACTTTTTAACATTTTTTGATTTACCAAACTCAAAAAGAGTTAAAAACAAATTAAGATATGAGATGTAAATCAATAGTAAGTATCTATCTACATGACAGTCAAGGAAAATGAGACCTTTAAAATGTTATTTGCTCAGATTTGTACTTGGACGACTTAATGCTGGAGACGAAAGAAAACGCATTTTATTAAATTGAGAGAGTTTGATATATAAAGATAAATTGAATAAACACTAAGATGGAGACTGGAGATATAATTGAGAAATAGAATAAAAGGAAGAGAGGTAAAATTGTGTTGGCAAGGGAAAAAATTAAAAACAAAAAACATAAAAAAAAATGAAATTGATGTCATTAGTGACATCAGCAGTTTAGGCGGGAAAATCGGATTAGACTTCTTTTGATTTAGATATATAGATAAGATATTTGGCTATAAATGTTTGAATCTAATTAAGCTGAGAACCTTGCTGAGTTTGAACTTATAGCTTCTCATTTTTCGCTAAAAATTAATGGTTTTCTTAATGATTGTTTCGTTTTTTATTTCACTTGCTGACAGGGCACCAGGCTTCTCCATGGGAAGTTCTTGAGAAAGCCATGGGAACTTTTAAAAAGGAATAAAAGCTCAGGACGTTTTGAAACAATATATATATTCAGAAGAATAATACTATGTAACACTAGTGGTACTTGGTACCAGTCTATGTGGCATCTAATGTGACATTAAATGATAAGTCAAATTAAATTAATAAAGAAAAGACTTACTTAATTTAACTTATCATTTAATGCTACATTGATATGGTGTCAAGTACTAACGGTGCTAAATAGCATCACTCTATTTAGAAACAAAAATATTATGTACAAGTAATGTTGGCAACTATTGGATTTGTGTTTATGTTACTGTCTTTCCTTAGTCTTCTTTGATATGTATTTCGGATATGTATTGGATTTGGTGCAAAAATTTGGTATTGCTATCTCCCTTCCGATTATTTGGTCATATTTTTCTTTTTGAAATGTCTCAAATATATGATCTCATTTATATATTAAAAAGTCTAATTTACATCATTTTACAAATATATCCACATTTAATATTTTAATTATAACTATCAATTTTTAATTTTATTCATTAAATAGGGACAAATCAAGAACATGTATCACAAAATGTACTTTTCCAATACATTTCTTAATTTTTATGAAAAAGCAAATCAGGCCAAATAATTGAGACGGAGGGAGTGTTATGTATTGGAGATATGTTAATGTGCTGGATTTTATCTACTATCAGAATACGGACCTATGAGTTTTTTGTGCATTTTTGTTGTATGTTGTGTTGTATCATTGCTGTGTTGTTTAGTAGGACTAACAAATAAATCGTCAAACTGAAAAACTGAACCAATCTCTGAAAATGGTTTGGATTGGTTTGATTTGAAAAGTGAAATAATTTGCTTTGGTTTAAGAAAATTTCAAACCTCTTGAAGTGACTTGATTTAAGTTTCAATAGTTAAAAAACCGCTTAAATTGAACCGAACCGTTTTTTATGTTTTAATTAAAAAATTTATTAATGTGTAAGTAATATAAGGAAAAAATATTAAAAGACTTAATTCATTTATTTATGATTGTCTAATTCGTTGACTAGGTTTGGTACTATAATAAGGAACTAGATTCACACCCTTGCTTTGCACGAAAAGAATATCTTTTAAATTATTTTAAAAATAAATAATATGAAATTTTATAAATTTTAGATCAGGAAAATTAACGAAATACATATTGAGTTTATAATGCATTTAGAATTTCAAATTTTCTAAAGAGAGTATTACTCTCCCCTTAAGGAGAGTAGATATCTGTTTACTTAATTTCTTATGTATTTAGAATTTACATACTATGTTTTACGTGTTATTCTATTCATAGGTATGTGTTTACTTAATTTCTTATAAACTGGATACTTGGCAGGGTCTTATTTTCTATAAATCTCATCACATTACATTTAAATCAAAAGTCATTACATGACCACATTATGTTAGGTAACAATTTACATATCACGACATTTTCACCCCTGCGTGCGTTGTACAAGAAGAACATGTAACAAATTATTTAAAAAAATATACAACATGAAAGTTTATAATTTTTTTATGATGAAATTTTGTAAGGTTATATTAACCAAATAATAATAATGTAAATTTGTTCTTATCATATTCAGGTAAATATAATTTATAATAAATTTTAATTCGATTGTTATCGTTAACCTAAATAAATATAATTTTATTTTTTACACTAATTTAGATAAATGATATTTAATGAAATAATTATTAGCTGGGATGTGTCTTATACTCTAAAAATATTTTTTATTCGAAATCAATAAAGTCAGAAAGTATGAAAATTATATAAATAAAAAATACATAAAAGTAGTTATATATTTTTTAAAGAAAATTAATCGTAATTATCAATATTCGTACGAGGAAGAATTAAGAAAAAAGTACAATTAGAGCGTGTTTGATTACAAAAGATTCTCTGTGAAAAATTAGATTTTTCACCTAAATTTCTACTTTTATAGTGTTTGATTGGCCTTTTTTTCGGATAAGACATTTTAAAACTTTTAGTCACTTAATTACATTTTCCTTGAAGATAAAAAAATATTTTCTTATGAGGTGTATGTTTTTTGTTTTATAGGTAATTTACACTTTTTATTGAGAATTTCACTTTCAACCAAACGCTTTATAATCTATTTTCTATGGAATTCTATTACCGATAATTTAATTGACAAGAAAATATTTTTTTCTAAGTAAATTCTATACTTGCAATCAAACGCACATTTATAATTTTCAATTAACTTAAATTAAAAATATATGTCTAATTTCTATTAATTATAAACTACGAATTTTCAGGATATGAACACTTATCAATTATAATCAAGTTTATCCATAATTTAAAAAATTAAATGATGATAATTATTTATTAGTTATTAAATGGATAATGCAGAAGAGAATAAAAAATTAAAAAAATGAAAAATTCATAATGTGTGGTTATATTGACATAGTATTTTTTACTAACAACACTACATTTTAATTATACACATCATCCTTTATATTTTTAATTCTTTACAATTCAATTATTAACTTATATTTATCATATTTTTATTTTTAACATATTATCATGAAATCTTATATCAAACGAAGTCTTAATTCTAAAAATCTCACTGCGGGAATTGCTTAAAATTTTTAAATAAACAAAATGTAATTTCTAATTATACATAACTATGTATTTTCATATGATTTTAATATACACAAATCAAAATTTTTAAATGCATTCGATCATTAAGAATATGAAGGATATTTAAATAAAAAATTCGAGAAAAAAATATAATAGGATCTTTAGGCGCTTAAATACAATAAGAAACAAAGATTAGGGTTGTTCACATTAATAAAAATGTGGTGTGTTTAGTAAAATAAGTGGTATAAATATAATTAGTCATTCATAATACCGCACGAGTTACCGCAATATGATATAAAATGTCAAAAAAGACCATGCTAACAAATTTTTGATAGGAAAACTGTGGTACAAAAATAGCATAGACTAATTTTCCTTAATTAATATAAAGATTTCTCGTGATAATTTGATTGATTTTAGTAACTTAATAAGCTAATTTTTTACTAATTTAATTAATACTCTTAAGAAAATTTTCTGGAAAAATTATATACCCCCTCTGTCCAAAAAAGATATTCCTCATTTCATTTTTTATCCGTCCTAAATTACATTCTCATTTTCTAAGTTAATTTTGTAGTTTTCTAATATATCCTCATTTATAGTGTATAGTAATCAATAACAAAGAACAACTCAAGTGAAATATTAAATAAGTCAAAGAGTATATTAGGAAATATATGTTAAATTGTACATTTTTAATAATATTAAATGATATTTTCTTAATTATGTGAAAAATGAAAGAGGAATATCTTTGTGGGACGGGAGGAGTAGTAGTTAACTGAGCATATTTTTCTAAAATTTTGACATTTAGATGCTTAAACAAACTAGCACTTCTACAAACATATTCTGGCAATATCTCATTTGAAGTTTATGTATTATTTAGACTTTTTTCTCTCTATTACATTTTATTAGTTATATGTTTGTATCTTAATAAAATTTACTAACTTTTGATGAGTTTGATATTAGTATTAGCATTCAAAAAAACATATATTAGTATAATAAAATATTTATATTTAGAAAACTATCATATTTTGAGTCCATTCTCACTACATCGATAGACAAATCGTAGTTTAAAACTGAACTGAACCGAAAAAGTAACTTTGATTTGGTTTAGTTTGAAAAATTAAATGTTTTAGTTTGGTTTACAATTTCTCCAAACTAGATCCGATAGTTTAATTTAAAAATAAATAAAAATTGCCCGAATCAAACCATGTTCACCCTATTGTTTAATTCGAGCAAATTGTTTTCTTAAGCGTTCACTTTGTTTATGTCAAATTCTAATTAACGCTGGCACATAAATTAGAATTTGGTTTATGATAACACAGTAAACTCTTCCCCGCCTCTTCCTCCCCCTTTTTCTTTGGCATTTAGTTCTTTGTTTTTAATATAAATAAACTGTGGGATGAAAATTGACAACAATTGACATAACGTCCCACCCGTGTGGGGTGTATGATCAAGTCATAGGAGGTTTTTGTTACAAAACTTTCAACAGTTTTAAAAATTTTCCATCATTAGAATACCATAGTGGGAATATTATAATATACAAATATCCATTATAGGAATATTATAATATATAAGAATAAGTATCAATTAATTTATTTTAATTAATTTACCAAAAAATGAAACTTGGCACTAAAATTAGTTAACTAATGCTGGACAAAAACAAGTGAGAGATGTCGTTTATTGAAAATGATATAACGTTAGATATATGTTGTGTCATACAGTCACATAACATACCCCAATATACACCATATGGCCGTATAGTTATGTTGTCAATATCCGGTATTATATTGAGACCATGGATTAGTTTAGGGCAATTCATTTTCATACCGAGCCGTTCTATTTGAAGCTCTTTTGTTTATATATATATATATATATATATCTATGGTATTATATACGATCAGGGTTTGATTCCTCTTCCTACAATCCCCTTGTAATTATATATATATATATTTATATATGGTATTATATACGATGCTTTACTTCTGCTATTGCTTTATTCGAAGTAATTTTTACCCTTGATAATTAATATCTACTTTGCCATTTTAATCATTTTGTTTTTCTAGATTATTTGCATCCGAATTCAGAAACCTTTTCAGGAACAATTTAAAACCAATTATTCAAACGTGAGAAATTAACGCAGACGTGCAACTTTTCATATAGTCCATATTTAACATGTGCCAAAACTCTCTGTTTTGAGAGATTAACGCACACGTGCAACTTTTCATATAGTCCATATTTAACTGTGCCAAAACTCTCTCTCTCTCTCTCGTGAATATGGAAAAACTATATGAAAGGAAAAATTAAATTTTATAAAGAAAAGGGATCTTCTTTTGATCTTGAGAGGAACGTGACTTTAATTTGCCTTTGATCTTAATGGTGGTTTATACAGAACTTTTGGAATCATGGAGGTGAAGGACTCGAGATTTTTTCAGTTGGATTGTAATTATATAATTATTATTTACTATCATCGTTTAATTTGTAATAAATTTAAATTCGGATTCTGAGTTTCAACAACAATCTTCATGCATAATTGCATTCCCTTCTGTGTTTCCCTGTGCAGTGCTATGATAGCCAGGCCAATCCTCTGTACTTTTGCAGAGATTACAAAACCGCCGTCCTACCGAACATGGATTTACCACTCTAGGATGCTTTTGGTAGGTTTAGACGACAAAGAAAAGACACCTAGGATCTAACGGTGTTATACAACTCTGCGTAAGTTTTACATCTATGTCTCCAGCAGCATAGACCAAGTAGGTGAGAAAACCTATCTATTTCTCATTCGAATAGACATAAATGCATGCATGCATGCATGAATACTGGTGTGATATATAAATGATTTATTCTTCATTTTGCTCTATATATAAGTATGTGACATGTATCATCATGCATGTGTTATGGATGATAAGCCAGAATTATAGAAATTATTAGAGAAGAAGAAAAATAAGCAGTTAGTAAACACAAGACCCAGTTACTTTTCGAGTTCCAAACACAGACTCGAGGCAAGGGGTTCATCCCAGAAAAAGCAACTGCTCAATAACCATTAACCACTAAGGCCTAGGTGCTGTCAAAGGCAGTGTCAAAATCAATATTGATGTATGAATACTCTAAAGGTTGATTCGTGATTCATGAATAAATCACAAATATGGACATCTATTTGTGCACATGTAGCTGGTGTCTTGCACAGAACAAATTAAAGCATTACCACAAGACGTATTTAATTATCACCTGCATCTTTGTTTGAGTTTTCAGTCTCTGTTTGTTGGAGAAATTGTCCTTGAACATGTGGCCGCTCTTCTGCTCGTCTCTTTCTGTTTTGGTAATGATCCTGAGGGAAAAAAGAGCCGTGGAAAGATATAACTCACCAGCAATGAATTGATAAATATAACTCTCCAGCAATGCAATCTCAATGTAGAACACAGCAACATAATTGAAAGTATAGTTTTATAGTTCAAGTGATCAGCTAACCATTAAGGGTCTAGAGAATGCATGTTAAATATTATTCCAATAGCATCCAATAGCATCAGAAAAGTAGAGTCTCCCAGAACAAGAAGCTCAGCATCCGTGTAACAAACGGCCAATGATTTAAGGATTGCCCACCAACCACCAACCATTAAGGCCACACAATACATTCATTCTCAATCCCATAGATACCAACCCCACAATAACCCATTTCTACTTGAAATTAACTTTTAACGGTGGGAAAGTCTTCTTTCCTAGTATTACTTACATACTTATCCCTTCGATGTCTCACTATTTGAGAATTCCCTCGTATAAGTTTAATGTTCTTGGAGTAGTCATCCCTCATATAAGTTTAATGTTCTTAATTCCTTTGCAGAATCCCACTGCAAAAGGTTGAGCAAGCTACTAGGCTTCCAGTGCGCTTACCCGGGAACTGAGAGCATTGTGAACCGCAAGACCCATCGCTCTACAAATCCTACATTACTTGCGAAGCATTAGTCATATCTTGCAGTTATATGTAAATAACAATGTTAAAAGCCCGAAACAAGTTTTCCTAGTTGTGCATTACAACTTTTGAGCTACTGGGACTGTGTTTTGAGTAGTACTACAAGATTTCTTTTAATAAAAGATGGTGACTTTAAGAAATCATTTTGTGAGAATCATATTACTCTTTTTATTACTAAGGGTGCAATAGAAGCTTGAGCAAAGGACTCATCAAGGAAGTCGCATCTTAACAACATGAGATGCACATTCACACCTGGCTTCTTCATCTTGAGAACACTTCACACCACTTAAGGACTCCTATCAACTTTAATATATTCTACTCATAATTTGATAACCTAGTACGTTACGAACAAAGAAAGCATCCTTTGGTAGCAGAAATTACAAGTTTGTTTATATGCAAATACTAAATATCAACCTATCCCTAAGTCAGCCAATTGATAATCAAACCCTCAGCGAAACAAGAAAAAGGCAAACAAAATAACCAGGATGGTGAGTCATTTCAAATTTCTGTAACGCCCATTAAAAGTAGGAAATCTGCGTCTTGCTACATATAGATAATCGAACAAACAAGTATAATATATCCCCAACAATTAGAGCACTAAATGGCTTACAAACTAACATTATCTGCTGTTGAAGAATGAGGGATTGTGGGCAATGATTCTTGACACTACAGGCTAGTTAACAAATGAGAAACCTGTTCTCAAGATCACAGAACTCTATTTTTGATGATTTACATCACAAGTGCGTGAACGTAGACAAAGCAAATTATAAGAAAGCACGGCAGCTGGGTTACGACTCCTCAAGCAACAATATAAGCAGCTACAGAGGAAACCCTTATGTGAACTTCAACAGGAGTAAGGCCATCAATGCTAAATAAAATCATGGGAAAACTTGACATGGTACAAACAATTGGGATGCTTTCTGCAGTCATGGGTTTTTATATGAATGCAACTATAGCTTATAATTAAAGATTTTTCTGGAATGTGCTAAAGAGGATCCATGATCAGAATCTACATTAGGAAAGATATTTATCAATCATGCCAGTAAAGGCACTCCCACGTCAAGTCTGTATGAGAAACATATCTTAGGCAAATACTCTAGTTTCCAATACTTGAATCATGACGAGCAGAAGTATAACAAGAATATCTAATCAACATGCCAAGGAAAACTGGAATGAAATGCTGAGAAAACAAATAAAAGATGCTGGTGCAATGGAAAGTGACAATTTGAAGAACACACTATTTACCTTTTTCTTGAAGGATCTTACTTTTCTCTTCTGAAGATACTTGGTCAAGGCAGCTTCTCGCTGTGCAAGTTTATTTCCCTCGTTTCTATTTCCACTGCCACTTGCATCTCCATTTCCACTTTCTCCAGCTTGCCCTACATCTCTTTTGTCAATATTACCTACTGCAGTAAAAATATTGCTGCTGCCAATCTGCTCGGTGCACCCATGATTACTTTCCAAGACACTTGTGTTCAAATTATATGTCCCGGTGTCACCTCCTCCCATGGTTCTACCTGAAAGATTTGGTGATCTGCTCTGTGAAGCATCAGCACCTAATTTCTCTAGAGATGGTTCCGCATGGTTCGATGATGAAGGCTGTTCCATGATATGGAAGTGGTGATGGTGATGATGTTCATAATGGTGATGAATGTGCTGCATTGGGAACTGGTGGGATAAGCCCATTTCTGCTGCTTCTTCACTCTGATCTTTCACTACTGATGATTGATTAGAGAACTTATTAGTCGATGAGCCCATATCTATGTTATTGCAAACTCCATTCAGGATTTGGTATGGAGGATGTTCGGTGGATTGGGCTTGTAATTTATATGCTGAGTCTCTTTTTGCAACTTCTTCACTGTTGTCAACTACAGAACGGCTTGCCATTACCCCATTAGGAGCCTTGAAAACATTTGAGGATGTACCGTACCTGTAAGGCGCAAGACACTGACTTGGTTATCAATTTCGGTACTAGACATCAATTAATGAAGGAAAAGGATGAACATGACAAGAAACAGAATTTTTATCCAATGATCTTTTTCTTAATAACCTTGAGAAGGCTGATTGCTCATAATGCAAGACAGGCGATCATCTTGCATAGTTCTCCCTTTGTCCTGATATCCTCTCAGCCTTTTTGAGCTACGCTCTAAGTTTTGGTCTTTAGACTTATCAGCAACATCAATGTTCGTATAGATCGTGTTTGCCCCTTGTCTTGTCGACTTAGATTCTTCACCATCAGGGTGAGGATTTGACGTATTAGGACTGACTATTTTGTACTTGCTGAATAAGCATTCATCAGTAGGATTGGCTGGTCCCTTTTCAATTAGCTTATTTCTCATTTTGCAATCTATTTCTCGCGTTGTCTCCTGTTTGGCACGTATGACTTCAGATGGATCTTCAACTGGATTTTCAGATTGTGATTCAAAATTTCTAGGTGAAAGTGTCTCCTGATCTTTGGCCTTTGCAACAGGGTCTAGAATCAAGGATGCAATGCATGGTCAGATCAGTCCGGGAGAAAAGGCAAAATAAATAATAACAAAACTAAGAACTGGCACACTCAAATACCATGATGTTTGTCTTCATGCCCTTCCAGTGCTACGCTATTAAGTAGCCACTTACTACCAGAAATTTCAGCATTCGATCGAATAAATTGTGCGCAAGTGCTGTCCAGACAATCAGCTACTTGATCCACTGGAGACAGAGCTTGAGGGCTGTCCACTTCTACAGCTTGTTTTGTCCAAGAACTCTGCAAAGCAGTAAGAGTTATATTTTTTGCACATGATGAAAACTTCAGAAACTACATATAGATTGCTTTCACAGCTGACAAAGTTATCTGTAAAAATTCCTACAAGAGATTGCTACTCTTAGAGTTACATTGAAAAGGAAAAAGAGTGATTAAAACTTCACGTAATTAGTGAAACAATGTTGAGTGGAAACCATCTTATGGAAAGATACTCACCTGTGTAAAAAGATATCTGAAACAACATAATTTCTATTTTAATTCACAATTTTTGCTTCTTAACCTCATAAAAGTGAGCAATAGAAACACCCCATTGTCACTTAACACAAGATTACAACTTGACATAGTAATTAAAAAATCTTTTGTTGAACCAAGTAGCATTTCAAGGTATCATGCCTTTAATGTGGAGCCAACCAAGACGTACAAATTCATGCTTTACTTGAGCTGTCCTCTTGGCAATTAACACCTCCGAAATTAACATACTACTTGTTTAAATTTAAAAAAAAAATAAAATAATAAAATAAAAAACGAGAGAAGGGGAAAAAAAGGAGCAAGAATCATGAATCATATCATTCCACCTGTGGAGAGAGCTTCAGAAACTCTACATGCAAGCAAGTTATAGTTCAAAAAGCTATACTATTTACTTATCTGTAACATCAACAGTGATACATTGCTGAATTATGGTAGGCAGTTAGTAATTAGTTGCAGGAGTATTTCGGTCGGGTAGTAAAATAAGGGTAACTTATTAGTTGCAGGAGGATGGCAAAATAAGGGGTACTAGTACACTATAAAGGGTGGGATGGAGCTTTAACATGTCCTCAATTCATCTTTTGGTAGACTTTTTAAGACTTATGGATGCTTGTAGACTTTGTAGAACTGAACAGAATTCCATAAAATCTATGGGATTTTAACATAATTCTATGCTATAGAATTTAATGGACTTTAATAGATTTCTTAACCCCACCCCCCCACCACAAAAAAAAAAAAAAAAAACCCAGAATCATCTTTTGGTAGACTTTTAAGACTTATGGATTCTTGTGGACTTTGCAGAACTGAACAGAATTCTATAAAATCTATGGGATTTTAACAAAATTATATGTTATAGAATTTAATGGACTTTAATAGCTTTCTTAACCCCCCTTCCCAAAAAAAAAAAGGGTCGATAAAATCTATTTCTACTTTTTGTATGGATGTAAACTTGTGATATTATTTTGCAACTTATTGATTTTGTGATAATAACTCTTCTTAGACATTTGACCATTTATTTTACACAAGTTGAATATGATGTGACGTAAAAAAAAAAAAAAGTGAGAGGAAAAACCAGATTTTTTCTGTCAAACTGGATTTTACTAAAAATTTATTTTGAGCTTACTAGTATCATGATAATCTCGGTTGTAAAAATAAGTATCATGATAATCTCTCATCTTGGCTGTTGATAAATTTTTTATTGTGCATAGGTTGAATGTTATAGGAATTTTCAAAAATTATGGTAATGAAAGGGGGAAATGGGGGAAGAACTGTGTTATCCTAATAGTATACTATTTCGGACATTAACCATTTATTTTGCACGAGTTGAATATGATATGATTGTTTAAAAATTAGAGTAACAACTAAGAAAAAATATGCTTCCTCAATTTATTTATGATTATAAATTTTCAGTGATTATTTAGGTTTAGAAAAGTTTTATGAAATCCGCAAGAATCCAAGGACAAGAGGTATCTACAGAAATCGATAAAAATCCACCAGTTAATGAAATCCATCAAAGTCCATAAGTAATTCATAACATTGGATTTCTGAAGAATCCATAAGATTCTAAATTGAGAACACTATATTCTTAAAGAATCCATAGAATTCTAAATTGAGCCCACATGTAATTGGATAGATTTGTAAGATTCATCAAATTCTAAATTGTGATCACCCGCATTGAGTAGAGTAGAGAAACTGGGAAAACCCTTGGGAGAGTGTTGAGACTCTCTAGAGCTCCAATACACTAACAAAGTGCTACTAACCACATTACCGGACTATCAAATCAGCAATAGTGGCAAGTGAAGCCGGAAAGCCACACCCAAAGATATCCTTCATTCAACTGAAGGAAGAGAACTTGAAGTAAGGACAACGATAGGTGTTTTATAATCCCCACAAGAAGAAAGGGAAAAAAGGTTAGTGAATGGACAACTATTTTAGAGGCAACGAGAATACCCCATTAAGCTCATCCTTTGAAGAATATAAACAAGTGGATGAAGCTGCATCTTTTAATACAAAAACCAACAGTTCTCTAAAAATTCTCATTGTAATGAACCCCAATCAGACTAGGAACCATAGGATGGCATGCATTCATGTTTCAAATTAGGTTCTTCATGTTGTTAAAGCTATAAATCATATGCATTTTAATTTGCACGATAGAGTTAATAAAAAGGTATTAGCAACATGCTAGGTCTAAATCAAGTCACTGTATAGATGGGCTCATTATTGACAAGGAAGATGACCAATTCTTATGATGATACATTCATACTTGCCAAGGAAATGCCACTATGAGATAGTAGATAAAACTATGTTATATTCAAGGTCAAACTTCAAGCTCAAGAGAGTGATGGAGCGTGAGGAGGGCAGTTGGACCTAAGCTAGATTTACCATCATTCAATTATTCTAATTTCAATACATATATGTCTATCTTGGAAATTTCATCATTAAGGTGGAAACCCATTAGGGTTTTTTGTGTTTCTATAGATTAATAGCTGGGGATAATTATTTCGAGATTGCTTCCGAAGTAATAACTTCACAGTTTTGAGATTGTTACAGAATTTTGTTTATTATACATATTCGTGTGAGAATCAATAAAACTGATATTCTTACTCAATGTTGTAATACATATTTTTCACAAGTTGATTATTTAGTTGCCTAGTAGTTGCAATAGACAGAACAGTACTTGTCAAATCTTCCCTAGTGGAGCTATAAGGTAGTATATGGTCTTTGATTGATTTTCAATTCAATGTAATACAAGAAATTGGTTTCTTGTTCTCCTTAAAGGGTCATGTAATCTTGTTTATTCTTGCTCATGCTAGGTAGTTGTATGAAAAGCCTCTAAAAATAAACAGTAAAGAGCACCCCCAATTTTTCTATAACCTTTTGGTGCCTAAAATAGTTCCTTGGCGGGAGAAATAGCTGGCGTATAATCCCAGACATACAAATCAAAGCAGAAGATGCTTTGAAACCATATGAAATTGTTCAAAACCTCCCAGAGATTTTGTAACAAAATGTATTTCAAATGCATGTGGCGTGCATCAATGCAGGGCACATGGGATAAGACAAAACCTCTAGAAAGTTTTTTAACACTACTTTCAAACCCTAACCCCAAATCTTCCCCACCTTACATTTCCAATGGAAATGTGAAGCCGAAATATCCTTTTCATAATGATTAGTACAGTGAAATAAAATAGTTCTATGTTTTTTCGCAACTTCTTGAACCAAAGTTTTCGGTGACCTATTACTTAATCAAACCAGCCTCCCAGTTAGGACGGATGGACACCTCTGTGAAAATTAAAACAGCTGGCTGGGTTGTTACCAACTCAATTTCACAAGTAGCATGTCTATTACGCATGGATGTATAGCCAAGATTCAGTTCCAGCCTCATGATATATAGTCTTTCCAGCATTGAGTTTCTTTCATACAGGGACCTATTAGTTCAAGACCACAAAGTGTAATAACTTATAAATTTGTGAGGAAATTTTTAAGTCTTGATATGACTGAATAAACATGAACCATGGATTATGCCGAACAAACACAAGAGCTCGCAAGCTCCAACAACCAGCAAGTCGTTACAACAAGAACTCGCATGTTCATAAAATTCAAGACAATTCTTGAAATCAACTGTTATTCATAATAAAGTTGTAAATAATACAATGAATTAAGCCCCCCATTTATAGGGTTCAAAATTAACCTAACAAGGAAACAAACTAATAAAGGAAATAATAAAAACCACAAGTAATAAGAAAATCCCAATTTAAAAAGGAATAGTAAACCCTAGTTCAATTCAACTAGAAAATGAAAATAAAAATAAAAAGAAATAGACAGCATAACTAATTTTATCCCTATTAGGATTTTCGTCAATGCAATTTGAGAAGTTATTTCATGCCTTTATTTTCCCGTAAAGGATAGACTTCCAACTGACACGGTATTGGGTGATGTTAACTCCTTCATTATACATGGAAAAGATAGATGAAGAAGAAGCCAAATTAATCCTGCTATCATTGTAAATTAATTTGTCCTGCTAGTATATATGAATTTATAATAGCTATTAACCATTTCAAGCCATTCTTGTTTAGTCCTAGCAGGCTTCTTCGCAGTAGCACAAGCAATCTGTACATTGAATTGAAATAATATAGAACAGTCTTCAAAGGGTTAATAAATTGAATTAGCATGTGCAGTTAATTATTATCAAGGAATATAGCAACAGACCTTCTTATCCAATTAAATAACAGATTCAGGGTGCTTGATATGGAATAGAACAAAAATAAGCTATAATACATACATAATAAACTATCCGGTCTTTCCTAAAAGTACAATCAATCGATTTAATGTGACCACTGCCTTCTATCTGCTTGCTTTGCACGTATAGAAAACAAATCAACAGGGGAACTTGAAATAGGAACGAACTTCACTAGAAAGAAAGGGAAGAAGAATACCTGTGCACCACTCCCGTCATCACTTCCATCGTCAATATTCAAACCAGTACTCCCATTAATTTCCCCATCATTGCTGCCACTATTGTCGTCTGATTTGTCACTTCTTTTTGATTTAACAGATTTTTGAGTTGGAGCACCACTTTCGCTTCCACTTCCACTAGACTGAGAGGTAATCAGTTTATCATATAGAAAAGGGCAAATATTGATGTGTTATGTAATTTTCATAATGGGAACTGTGGTTTATATAATGAAATAGGATGTGAATAATAATAGTCATAAAAATGATTTTTTCCCACCAAAAAATTTGTGAAATAAAATTTATGTCAAGTGACCTAAAATAGATGCTTATAACCTAAAGGTCCGCTGCCAAATTCTCTTCAAACCAAGAAGTTTAAGGTTAGACGATTATAGAAAGAAGAAGGGAAAAATAGCTTGACCTTGGGCATCTTTATCATTTTTCATACTTTTCTTTTCACTGTCAACTAGACTCAGGCAACGTATCAAGGGGGCATAAATGGCAATTGACCCAGACAGACAAATAACAATTGGAAATTTAAACTAACATCTATTCATCTCAATGGTGGTAAAGATGGTTGTAATATCAGTCCAGTGAAATTCAAATTGCCTGCATATAACACACCAACAACCAGAATCCAAAACCAGCAGTGGGTGAGCCCTATTAATTTGGAGAAAGAATGTGCCAGTGTTCTTTCACCACAGAACCCACAGCTGAGGTTTACAGAACCATTCCCATAAATGTGTTAATTTCTAGCCTCTGAAGTTGAGAGTAGAGATAAGGCCAAGTAGAATGTACAGTGACTCACACTGTGGCATCTCCTCCAGACGTGCTGCCAGAGGTTCTTAAGCTCATTTTTACGTATAGGTTTTACAAGGAAATCGACTGCACCACTTGACAAACACTTAAAGACTAAACCCCTTGAATCATGAGATGACATCACTGCATACAAACCTCAACCAATGTTAGGTTCTGTAACATCTAATTCAATAAGATGACTGGGCAAAAGAAAATAATTGGTCTAGTGAAACTAGTAACAGTAAGAGACATTTACTTACTAATCACTGGAACATTCTTGCGTGTTCTGTGGCTCATTATCTTGCACAGAAGACCTACTCCTGATAAACAAGGCATTACTACCTCTGTCAAGATAAGGTCAATATGGTTGGTTAAATCTTCAAGGATCTTCCATGCTTGCATACCGTTAGCTGCTTCCAGCACTGTGGGGGATCAATTAGTTGTTTAAATAAATAATATATATATATATATATATTAAAAAAATAAGAGAGTAAAAATAATAAATTGAGCAAAACTATTTGTATGTAGATATATACAGGCATGTGGGGCCGGATACAAGCTGAAAATGCAAGGAAAGACAAAAATTGAATCTAAATTGATATAGCAGTCGACTGAAGTGTTGACTGAAGAGAGAAAAAAGTAGAATATACCGTAAATGGGAGACAAATATCGACAATGAGGCCAGAAGGCCCAGGTAAGCACCTATCTCGGTCAGTCAGTATTTCAGCTAAGATCAATTGCAGCACCTGTCCTTAGAAGTTTGATGGTGCCAGACTACAGAAAGAGGGAAGTTATTGTAAATTATTCACTGGATTCTTTGCGACTGCTTTAGTGATAGCAACCAAACAATTAGAGCTCTGTGCTAATCAATCAACTGCATGATGGATCTTGCAGAGTAGCAAAGACAGAGCTCTAAATGCTGCTGCAGTGTATATTCATGCCAATGAAGTTTAGAAAAATCCCTACATCAAGGAGATCGGAAGAGCATCTCTGAGTTCTATTCTTTTCCAGCTATATATCCTCTATCACTATGGAAGTAAAGATTCTTTACTTAATGAAGAGCAGAATCAGCATTTAGTGGCACACTTGATTTACTTCAAGATCATAATATATAGTTTTCTTGATGGGAGAGGAACACATGGAAGACGTGAATATGAATTTGAGATAACTAAAAGGAACTAACGGAAGAGGATAATGTACATGCAGGGTATAACCGAGATATAGTAGCTCTCACAGTGTCAGATTAGGCAAGTTGTGGGGTGGGTGGGAGGTCTAAAACTGGTTATCACGTATTGTAAGAAGAAACTTGATGACCAAGAGAGCAAGACAAAACATTTAGTTGCAGTATCCAGTGAATAAACCAAGTCCTAAGGCTATGGCTTGGCAGTCGGAAGTCATTCCTAAAGATCTAGGCATTAAAGGCAGCAAATCTAGGAGCATCTCAAATGCATCCCAAAGATTGCATCTTATGTGGCAAGGAAAGAGACAGGAAAAAAATTCTGGGTCTTGCTCTTTTTTAATTTTCTCACTTCTCTCTCTTTTTCCCCACTATTTTCCTCATCCCTTCCAAAATCACACACCTTACTTCCCATTCTCCACTATTATTTTATCGTTATTTTTGAAATTATTTCTATATCTCTCACCACCTCTATTAAAATAATCTGTCTCTCTAAATCTCTCATCACTTACTATGCCACATAAGATGCTCCAAGACTCTATTGTGACTACAAGACTGCATCTCAATAGCTCATACCCTCATCCCAATTATATGTATACGCTTATTTTCCTTTTTCAATAGTCCTTCTTTTACCAAAATAACCTTATTTAATATGCTTAGTAGTAATATTATTTTCATCAAATACGGGTACATTGGAAAAATCATTTGTAGAATTTGCTTTTCCAATAACTTTTCTTAATCTCTTTGAAAAAGTAAACAAGCATATAATTGGGATAGAAGAAGTAATCTGTAAGACAAGGCCCAACGCAGCACGTTGAAATTATTAGACATTTCATAGAGAAGCTCAATGATAACAGCATCAGTTTTCCTTTTTACACTCCGTTTGGCAACCATTTTTAATTGAGGTAATTTATAAATGGATTTAAAATTCAAATTTTGTATAGGTGTTGTCATGTAATGATGCCATGTGGAGGTAATGATTAAAATGAAGTGAAAAGTTACATCACATCAAATATGTCGCTTGATGGTGTACTGCCATGTGGTAAAAATTTGAAATTTAGATTGGTTGATAAATGATGGTGGTTTTTAAATGGTGACCAAACAATCAGTTAACTATAGCTACAGGCCAACTTGAATAGGAGAGTTTAGATTCTAAGTAGCAACTACTCTTTGATATTTGACTTATTCAAAACTATGTCTTCTATTATGTAAGTTGTTATTTATTAGGTCCCAGACTGACTTCTATTGATTAATATGATTAGAAGAAAGATCTCTAATTTAATTTTTCCAGTCAAGTCTGTCCTCTGTGTCAAGTTCTTATTCGAAATCAAAATTTTTCCAACCTTTGCTATTTGTGATACTGGTGTTATGTTGCCACATTATAGGGGATCACTTTCCAATTACATTGATATCCTACAAAATCAATGTCAGAGAATCAATCATTTTTTAACTCTTTGCTAAGGTAATTAATTGGACTACACCAACGAAGGTAGTGGATCTAGCTTCCTATCTAAGGGTTCTCCCCAAATACTTTAGCTGTCCATCAGCCAGATTACTTGGTAAATACCTTCGAAATTCTACCTAAACATACATTGAGGTATACCAATAAAGTTTGAAATAATTTGTACGTAAGCTGATAGATCTATATGAACTTGTCATAAATATCTCCTGCTTCTGCATAAGCATTCTTCATTTGCTAGCAAAGACATAGTAGTATCCAGCAAATAATAGAAGTATTATTCTTTTTAAGTCATAGATCAGCAATATATGTGGATCACCGCTTCATAGCGATTGATATTAGCGTTGCAGAGGAAAAGAATAAATTTTATAAAGTCCTTATCTTTTTCATTTCAAATATCCTTTGTTAATTAACAAGTAGAGCACCAACCTTCATAGTTGCAGTTTCGGAGCAAAGCACTCACAACATGCCGTGTAGAATCATCATTCTCAACCAAAAGCACCCGAATGGATCTAACATGAAGAAATCTCTCCCAACAGACCACTGTCCCTTGTGGAGGTGGCTGCGCAGGCTGCTGCACTTGCAGAATGCCTTGACCTTGCACCACACTACTGGGCCTGTCTTTGTGTTCTTCATTTACACCATCAATGTTCAAGGCATTATCTTTAGGCGAACTTTGCTCCTCGCCCAAGACTCGAACTTCAATGCCCTTTTCATCATCCGCTGTATCCTTCTCTCCGTTAGCATCAATATTCATGGATATACCCCAGCCAACCAAATTTGAAAAGACTAGCTAGCAAAGTTTAGCAACTTCTGTCTCCGTATAAAGCCTCTGATATACCCTTGAACAAGAAACAGGGTAGATTTTTCTTCAAAAATCAAAATTCTTCATACTCAATACCCTAGTCCACTATCAAAAATGTCAAACAAACAATTCAGTAACGACAAAAGCAAAGGTCAAGATTAATAACAATTTTTACATTCACCCAAAAATTTCAAATGGGACGGTTGTAAATCCATATTCTCCAATGCCCTATCGATTGCTCTTACACTGTGAACAGGGTGAACAGAGTGCCAGCCTGTAAATTTTCTCCAAGCTCTAATCATCATTGAGAGAACACTTATTTTACAAATCATAACATCTAGAATTCCACATAATATAACATCCAAGAAGAAGGAACCATATTTAATCGATCATCCAAAAAAAAAATAGAGAGATTCCAAATATTCAGCAAATGAAAAATTTCCGAAATAATCAAATAACGGATTCTTTGATAGATAATAGTGACAAAGATTCATCATGAAATAAATTTACCTCAGAGCATCAACTTGGGTGAACCGATTGTCAGTAATTTCAATTTGGCATAAAAGATATTTAAACATCCAGATAAAGTAGACCAGGAACGGCAGACAACAAAATCGAATTGAAGCTGAAGCCAAAGTTCAGATTAAGATTGATTGGAGTGGAATTAGGGTTTTGACAATTAACATTAAGATATGATGATTATCGGGCTGTATAATTTATCGAGCCATGATTTTGCAATTGCTTCAGAAAATTCGGGGGAATTTTGGCTTTCTTGAGGAGTTCGAATGAATTCTTTATTATTTTGCTTGCGTGGATGATGATGTGGACAAATGGCAGGTCCCAAACGTGCAGCGTGGGTCGAGATTTTCCACGCGGGGACTTTTCATTGGCTGGATAAGATGACGTGGACAAAATCTAAATGCGAGAGCTCAAGCGATTTGGGCCAAATCCAAACAGATTCGGAGCCTTGAATCCGGATGGACACGTGGCAGTTTTGATATAAAAATATCTCGAACTTAGGGTGGCAAAGGTACGCCGTTACTTGACGTTCCAGGACTGGAGTCTTTTTCCCAATTATCTTAACGGCGTTAAATTTGAATTTTGATGGACAAAAATAGCCTTGTGCGGAAGGACATAAATACCATTGTTGAAATGGATAATTTTTCCATGTCTCGTCCCATGTGGTTAGGCAAAAATATCCAAAGAAATATCCCATCTACTAGAATTCCAAGAAACACCCACCTTTTCGATGTTCCCATGGCTAATTTTGACACTTCATAGCGCTATTTGTTGATATAGAGTGAGGCTCGATAATTGACATCTATTAATAAGGGGTTAGTTACTTTTTTTATTGGTTTATTTAGAAAGTAGCTCAGCGGATGATGCCGTTAGAGATCATAAGCTACTATTTGAAATTTTTTATTCATTTTGAGTTTAGATGTCTGGTCCCAATTTTGCCATTCTATTTAGCAAAATTTGTTTAGAGTTAGTTATTGACACCTTATAATATCATTCGCTGATGCTACTTTTTAAATAAACCAACAGAAAAAAGTAAAACTCTCTTTATTAGTGTGTGACTGGACTCCATCTCAGCTAATGACGCCAAATAAAGGTGTCAAGGAGACTCTTATAAAGAGATAGCTAAGTAGAGATAGAAAATCTTAACACTTCTAAATTCCCAAAAACTATTTTATTGAAATCATTATTATCCACATGTCGACTGATTAAGACAACTAAAATGTGTCTTTAATACGGAAGACGGGCTAGCATTAATCGTTATAATAAAGAAATAAAAGAAGGATAAACCTATTTGGTTAACAATGCAAATCACTTTAGCATTGAAAATCATGTGATTATGGTTCAAATATAGTAGGTTTAGGCACACATTATCCCCATAATGCCACATGAAAACCAAAGTACAGGGCAAAATACGCTAATAATCCATTGTTATAGTTGGTTGTCCCTTCGTAATTAGACAAAAAAAATTTTTACTTAATGTGTAGCTTATTTAGTCTAAGATTGTTGTTGTCTTTTCTTTATTTAGGACGAGATTTGTTTAAGGAAATCATAGAGTTGTTT
Source organism: Nyctanthes arbor-tristis (assembly GCA_963692815.1). Lineage (NCBI taxonomy): Eukaryota > Viridiplantae > Streptophyta > Magnoliopsida > Lamiales > Oleaceae > Nyctanthes > Nyctanthes arbor-tristis. The sequence goes on along the minus strand of CAVNYN010207068.1, from coordinate 63,908 downwards.
GTTTGGCAAACTATTTGATAGCTTTTGACTAATTCAAAAAAGATTATCAAGGATAACTAATTAAGCTTAACCAAAAGGGGAGTGTTTTATATGGATAAACTAAATGGAACTCAACATACACATTATACCACCCGGTCCTACATATCAACTTCTATTCCACAACAAAAGTTCAAATAGAAACGATAAACCTCCCTACTAGCTCATCAGTTGACAAAAAATTAAGTCTTTTTTTAGAGCATTATTATAGAGAGAAATTAGAGGGCAAATTTGTTAATTAAAGCATTTGAGTTGTTTATTTGTTAATTAAAGCATTTGAGTTGTTTAAGATTTAATTTTTGAATGACAAAAACTGTCAGCCAATGAATAAAATAGTTAACTAGCCCGTGGTGTATCATTACTCAATTACACAGAATTGTCAAATAAAGTCTGACCGTATTTTCATTATCACATAGTCAATCAATCCATAAGTATACAAATTTACATAAAAGGCGTGATTAGCAGGAATTGAGATTGAATAACACAGAAAAACATATTGATCTTACCCTATGGTTCTTCTCTACATTTCGAGCAGCGATTGAAGTTCAAGGATGACTTATCCGGTATGAAATCCGGTCATCAGCCCGGATGCAGTTTACCCTCTGGCGCTGAAACTTGCTGCAAACAAAAAGAAGCCAGAGAATTGTGTGAAAATTTCAATGGTTTTGACATTCATAATTTAGGTATTGGGTCTGAAAAGTGGAAGTCCAGAGGCTACAACTATTTGATGTTTGCTCCTACCTAATTTCCACCTTTTCTCAAGAATATATATATATACATACTATAATTGGTATAATTGCAAATCATCACCAATTACAAAGTCTTCTATTCAATATTTTTGTGACGAGCAATTTCAGTGGTGATCTGCCAGTAGCAGTAGTCAAAGTTGATGACTTTGAATAGATCAAGGTTTGTCTACTTTTGTTGCAAAACTTAAGAGGCATTGTTGTTTGTTCCGTTGAAAAATATTCATTTTTCTAGTTTCTTAGTTAATAGTGGTGTTCTTGAAAGTGTAGTTAAAGTGACAAAGGCAAAGCTGTAAACGTTAAGAACCCAAGCAAGCATTAAATTAAATAAAAAAAATAAAATTTACAACAAAAACTTATAAGCACCAGACATATGGTGCCATTATGACACGAGACGAACAATGTGATGCACCGGGGCCAAATTCTAATGTGATTTAGGGGCGGTGTGGCAATGTACTAATGACACGCTGAATATGCCAGCAAGATAAACGAATAGCGAGAACCTCTAAGCACTTTTTTGTCTAAAGCATCACAAGTCAATCAGTTTGGAGACACCTTGCAACACATCATTGTATATTCACACTTGAATTATTATTATACAAGACACAAGGTTACTACTCATCGCTTTTGCTATATATTAACGTTACACATCAGAATTATACTAAAGAATATAGTGGCCCAACAGACTTCATAGTTTGTATAATTTTGTGGGAAGTTAAAACTAAACAGTGGAAACCTCTCTTCCGCAAAATTGATAAGCAGAGGATTGAATTGTTATGCTGCTGCAGTCCGTCTATCGTCATGATCATGATCATCAAGGTTAAGTGCTTCAAGCAACTTTGGCCATGACTCTGGGATACCTCCAGGGAGATGAAATTCAAGCAACATTCCTCGAGCACGGTAAAAATCCTCGACTGGCTGACTCTGAAGCACCCAAAAGACATTAAAATATAAAAAGTAAATTTAATGAAAAAGCATATCTTTGTTATTATCAACAAACACAATGGTAAAGTTTATTGGTTATATAACATAATTCCTACAGCAAAATGAATTGAAACTACTCCATGTATAGGTAATGAAAGAAATCAGAAGGTTCCCCGTTTGCAGGTTGTCTTAAACCAAATACCAGATAACCAAAAGGGGAATCATGAGTTATCCTAGTGCCCTGACATAAACTGGTATTTTTGAGGAAGCATGGATATGATTTACCTAACACACACACACTCTCTCTGACACACACACTGTGTTAAAAAGTATAAAGAGAGACAGAGGCACTACCTTTTCATTGTATACCCGTAGTCTCTCTTTTACAATAGCTTCAGTATCATCAGAACGAGTTATGAGCTTTGAGGCACAGAGAGGAGGAGGAAGAAGTGGGGCCATTTTGATATCAGGATTCCCGTTTTCACCCTTGATATTAACAGATGCTACATTAAAATTCTTTCCACACTGGTCACAAATCCTTCGTCCAAGGCATTTTTCAAGCAGTGCTTTTTCTGGGAGCTTAAGGTTTACCACCAGGTCAATATCTGTAACATCATCCAATATTTCCTGCACATAAGAGGAAAATGAGAAGGCAAAATTATTGAGAACGGATATAGAATGAGACATTGCAACACAACTTTGCACCCAGCACTCTAAGAAGAAAAAGAAGGGTATAAAGGAAGCATAGCAAACTGCAACCTTTGGAGTACAAGTGGAACATTAGAGCAACAAGCCACCAACAAAAATAAACATTGTTTCTAGTTAGTTTAAGTTCACCACATGAATCTATTTTCACCATTCCATGTGGTTCATTAATAGATCTATTGGAAGATATAAATCAATTAAAGCATTAATTAACAATCACAGACAACCCATGTTAGTTTGACTAGTTCTTCATCTTTTGACATTTCTAACGTGCTCTTATGAACAAGAACCTTTTCGTATAAAACATGTCCGGGCCATCTAAATCATTACTCATTTAATTGATTCTCGAACCTTGTTAAGATAGGATTAAACCCAAAATAAATACTTTATTACACTCATGATCAAATACCTTAATAATGTTATTAATTTGGGTTAATTTCACAAATCATCCCCAACCTTTGAGCTCAGTCTCGATTTCGTCCCCAACCTTTGTTAAGACACACCATAGCCCCCAACCTTTGAAAAATACGCACAAATCGTCCTTTTTTACACTATTCCACAAAATCAAACGATTATACCCCTGAAACTTTTTAAATATTTTTTAAAAAAGGTTTAAAAATAATAAAAAAATTAAAAACCAACCCACCCCACCCCACGCCACGCCCCCTCCCCTCTCCGGCGGCCACAAATGGGGGGTGAATCCCCCCCATTTTGCTGCCAGAATAGGGCAATTTCCGGCAGCTTTTGTGCTGCCATTGCTGCCGTTTAGTGGCAGTCTGGCAGCACAAATGCTGCCGGAATAAGGCAATTTCCGGCAGCTTTTGTGCTGCCATTGCTGCCGTTTTCTGGCAGCACAAATGGGGGGTGAATCCCCCCCCCCAATTTGCTGCCATTTCCGGGAGCAAAATGGGGGGATTCACCCCCATTTTTTAGTTTAATTGCTGCCGGAAATGGCAACGATTTCGCTGCCATTTCCGGCAGCATTTGTGCTGCCAGAAAAAGGCAGCAATGCTGCCGCTTTCTGGGAGCACAAATGGGGGTGAATCCCCCCTATTTCGCTGCCATTTCCGGCAGCGAAATCGGGGGATTCACCCCCATTTTTGAGTTTAATTGCTGCCGGAAATGGCAACGATTTCGCTGCCATTTCCGGGAGCATTTGTGCTTCCAGAATGGCAGCACAAATGGGGGCGAATCCCCCCCATTTTGCTGCCATGCTGCCATTCCTGGCAGCAACCCCCCTAATTTGGCACCAAAAATGCTGCCGTTTTCTGGCAGCACAAATGGGGGGTGAATCCCCCCCCCCCAATTTCGCTGCCATTTCCAGCAGCGAAATGGGGGGCATTCACCCCCATTTGTGAGTTTAAATGCTGCCAGAAATGGTAGCGAAATCGCTGCCACTTCTGGCAGCACAAATGCTGCCAGAATGGCAGAACAAATGGGGGATGAATCCCCCCCATTTTGCTGCCATTCCCGACAGCAAAATGGGGGGATTCACCCCCCTTGGGCCGCCGGAACGGAACGGTCCGTTCCGGCGGCCGGAATTGCGGGAGGGGAGAGGGACTTGGGATGGGGTGGGGATGGGTCGGTTTTTTAGTTTTTTTATTATTTTTAAACCTTTTTTTTAAAAAAATTAAAATATTTAAGGTATAATCGTCATTTGTTAAAAATTTCACGGAACAGTAGAAATAGGGACGATTTGTGTGTATTTATCAAAGGTTGGGGGCTGTGGAGTGTCTTAAAAAAGGTTGGGGACGAAACTGATCTTAACCTAAAGGTTGGGGACGATTTGTGAAATTAACCCTATTAATTTTGCATTAGATCTTGTTTCTGTTTTCCATGAAATGTCATGTTATGATTAGTTAGAGATGATCTAATGAACAATTGTACTCATATTAAACGTGATGGTTAGTGTAGTGCTACCAGATGGTTGCACACGTTAAGATTTCACGTATATATTTCAAATGCAAAAAGGAACCCAATTCCCTGATAATATAACTCAAGGAATTTTCTGGTTTGAGTTCTTGGAAACAGGCATACAAAGTTCTCTTGGCTAGAATTTTAATTTCCAGGTTCTATGTGATTCATGACAAATTAAATTAAAGAGAGAAGGAATCCTTGTCAGCAGTTGTCGGTGAAGTTAAAACAAGAATGCTGACTAGAGTAACATTAACATTGGTGAGAAACCAATGTCTTGAAAACCTAAACATTAGGTTGAAGAACAATGGACAGTCTCCAAACAAGGGACTTGCATCTAATCAGTTGGTTGATAAGGCAATATCTTTCCAAGGTGACGATAGTAGCAGGTCTATGAGGATGATCAGCCAAACTTGGACTAATAATTTGGCAAACTGCTACTGGAGGTATAGTGATGATGCATTCAATTTATTCTACAGATTTGAGTGATAATGTAATTTTATAGAATGAATTTATTTTTTAAATTAATGATAAGTTCAAATCATAATATCGGATAACTCGCATAACTACAAGCAACATGGTCTAGGTGTTGTATCTGGGGAAAATTTTTTAGACTGGAATGATTATTCTGTTTATTCCATATTGGTTTAGAAATGGCAATCATTGAAGCTGATGTAAAGATAAAGATATCCTCTTTCCCAGTGTAACCCAAGAAGAATGGGGTTGGGCGCTGTTATAGGAGAAATTCCCACTAGAAATGAGCAGTGTTAGTAACTAATTTAGCTCCAAAGTTATCTATTTCTTTTAAGGCAATCTTAAATTCTTTTTGGCATGGCAATCAATATTACATATCAACTTGTTATATCAGATATGAAAAGCCAACTGCGTTATAGCTTTCCTTAACTCTTGAAATTGTTTATTGCGAAAAAAAGAAAAAAGTAGATAGCAACCAACATTACCATGAATTACCATTAGTGTACTAGGAATTGCACAAATAAGTTGGTAATTCATGGGGTTACAAGTAATAACACAGTGTTCAAAGACCAAATTTTTAATAGATGGCAAAAGTTATGCATAAGAAGACAACCTTAACTGCTAACAGTCTAAGTGCAACATGGTATATGTATAACCATTAAAGTTGATTAATTACTTTGCCTGACATCATTGTTTAACAGGCATGATTAAGATATTTTAGTGCGACTATCAAACAACTGCCATCAGCAACCCACAGGGAAAGAATTAATCCTTCATAACCTTCAGCAGATGCTATATAGTCCAAACATTCTTGTTCTTTATTTATCTTTTTAATCCCATCTGAAGTTCATTATTAGATTGTATAGAATAGCTAGGGCAATTCACACAAACTGGAGTCAAACAATCCCCAATAAACAGCAATTTGGGAGTTTACAGTGATTAGCAAGATAAAAGTTCATCATAACCCAACTATTTTACTTGATGTTTTACGTTTAGCATGTCATATGCTTAATGACATTTAATGCCAATTAATATAACCATATTAAAAAACAGCCTCAGAGAACAGTTATCACTTAAACATATTACTTACTGCTTGTCTCACTGTTCGAGGAAAACCATCAAGTATAAATCCTGATTCACCTCTGGCTTCTCCAGACTCAAGCCTCTTTAACAATAAGCTAATTATTATCTTGTCGGAAACCAACTTGCCTTGGTTAACAATCTCTTTGAGCTGCAAAATAGATCCAAGAAACCTAAATAAACAGCTAACTATGGCCGGGCGTATGAAAATTAGCCAATTATGCCGCAACTTCTACACCTATCAAATCAGTAAAGCATAGAGGAAACAATGTAAAATTAGCTAAAAGAGAGTAGAGGAAGTTCAAAATTAAACCATGTTTCTTACTAAGTAGAAGAAAAAAATAGACTTACAAGAACTCATACACATTACACAGTGTAGTACTCATTCAACTTCAAATTTTGAATATTTTATTTTTAATAAAGCTTAAAATAAACAAAAGCACTTCAAACGGAGGACAAAAGAAAGATGTATTAGCTTTTTATGACATACATAATTCCAGGACAACAAAAGCAACAAAAGATCTCAACTTTCATCTTTTCTGGGAAAATCCAAAAATTCCATCTACACCTTATTGACTATAATGCACAAAGAAATAAAGTGATACGATGTGAATTCTTAATACAAGTAATTGGGACGACTTACTTTTTCGGATAGAGGTGTGGATGAGGAGAGCTCTTCGCGGACAAGATCTCCGGTGGCGATGTGCGGAACACCGAGGAGGTTAGAGAGGCGGCTGGCGTAGGTTCCTTTTCCAACTCCGGGACAGCCAAGAAAAACCCACTGGATATTCCGGTCCTTGGGCTCTACGCTTGAAGGAGGCAAGGACTGGGAAGTAACCGGTGCAGATTCCGACGATACCACTGTGGATAGGGACCTCCTGACGAAGGAACCGTAAGAGGAGGATCTGAAGAGGCGGGTCAAGGCCGCCATTGACGCTGAAGGAATAGAAGATTTTTGCGGCGGCTCCGGGTGGCGGAGTGGACCGACAGAGAATGTGGTTGAAGCTGGAAGAATGGATTGATTGTTGAATTATTGATTGATTGATTGATTACTACCCGATTAGCGATTCGGACATTGCAATTTGACGCGGCCAAAGAAATGTTTGGCAGAGATCATGCACTTCCCCGAAGTTTTTAATAAGCAATTTTTGTAAATAATAATACTAACAACAACCACTACCAGTATATCAGCAGTTATACTACTATAACTAGTATAATAATAATAGTCAAGGGAGGATTTAGGATTTTGTATATGACCGATATGGATTTAGGGGAAAAAACTGTGGGGGTTAGAAGGAGGCGGAGCCCCCCTGCCCCCTAAATGTTTTTTTATATTATAAATTTTTAGAAATAAAATTGCACTAGAAATGTTAGAATACATAAAATTTTTTAAAAAAATTTGACATAATCTTCTTTGTAAATTGGCTTAAATCAAACCTGAAATATAATAATATTATCTCAAATACACAAATCACAAGCATATATAATAACTTTAACCACTATTTATCCATTAATGACAAATAAAAACAAATAAAATAGATATTGTAGTACAAAAGATAAAAGAGTCTACATTCTCCTATATGCATAATAAAATAGATAACAAGTAAACTTGAATTTATTTTTAGTATTATACTAATTAGATATGTCTACAAATTGCTTCCTGTTTTGCATTTGTTTTGGGCCAAAAAACCTTAGGGTCCGTTTGTTTACATTTATAAACTTATTTTATAAAGAGAATTTATAAAAAGTGAAAATGAATGGTGGAGATTTAATTAAAATTTAAAATGTGTGGTGATTGTTGAGTAGTTGTCAAATCAAGGGTAGGTAAATTTATAAATGGAAAAAATAAATGATACCAAACAAGCCCTTAGATTTATTTTTAATATTGGGCTAACCAAAGAATTTTTTAAAAAAAAAGTTTGAGTTTGAGTTTTGAGCTAGACCGAGTTAACTTTTTTTGAACTACTTAAGAATTATATTTGGGCTTTCAAAAAAAAATTCTGCTGGACTTAGCTAAAGCTTGATCCCGGCCACGAACAGGTTCGTCCTTGATAATAGTGGTTTAAATTGTAATACAGCAGATCGATACTTATATTCAGGTGATGGGTCCTGAGTTCAAACAACACATGCCCTTCCCCTATATCCCCTTTGTATCAAAATAATAATATATATATTAATAATAAGGGAATTTTGTCTGACATTGTAATTTCCTACCACTTGTCTGATATCATAAGAATAATGATGATGTCATTGATTAGGTCACTAGTGGAAAATAATTAAATTTGTTTTACATTTTTTTTAATTTTTTCCATACTTTCTGTTTTTATTTTATTATCCGTTTTTTGGATAATTAAGAATATCTTCTTAGAGAAATTCATAAGAATCTCTTTAGATAATTATGAGTTTTATTCTGATTACTAGCTAATAATTAAATTTGTTTTACATTTTTTTAATTTTTCTCTAATTTCTGTTTTTATTTTATTATCCTTTTTTTGATAATTAAGAGTATCTTCTTAAAGAAATTCATAGGAATATCTTTGGATGATTATCAATTTTATTCTGACTGCACTAGATAATAATTAAATTTATTTTACATTTTTTAAATTTTTTCCGTATTTTCTGATAAAATAACTTAATATTAAAATAACTTTCATAAATTTTCTTCCTTAAAAAAACAACGGGCGATTTTTTGTATAATTAAAAATCTCTTCCTTAAAGAAATTTACAACAAATAAATTTCATTGAAATTTATTTTGATTAAGAGTTTTTATTAATTGTTTATTCTCTACTTTGTGTTCCCTTTAAAGCTTTAATTTTTTAAACACGTATGTACAATATAATCTTTTATTGATTTGATTAGAGAAATTTTTTTAACATTAGTTTTTCTTAGTAGCATCATTATTATTTTATTTTGAAAATAATCTAACGCCAAATATATAATATCAAATAATCTATTGTGACTTCCCATGTGATGTATCTCCAATGAATCGTATGAAATCATTAACATTCTACATCACATAGTATTAAATCGGAACTAATTGTAACTGCTAAATCAATTGTATATTTCTTTTATTACATTTAGTATATGTTTGATTGAGACTAAGTATATATTAATGTTGAATTCTCTTATTAGTGTTGTTCTCCCAGTGCAACGCAAGGGCGAGAATTCTAGTAATAATAATAATAATAATAATAATAAACTACTCAGGAGCGAAGCTAGTATTTGAGTTCAGTGAGGGCAACGACATACAAGGACTAAGATGTCAAAAATAGTAAAATGTTATAGTATAAAAACACTACTAAAATAAGATAACTTACCATTGTTCTTCTCAGGTTTTTATATTTTGAAATCTTTGTAAAATAACTTCATTGTCAATCTTCAAAAATACATCTTTTTCCACATAAACAATGAGATTATCATTCATCCAATCATCAGCCATTCGATTGCCCAACTGAATGACCGATCCTTCACAATACTCATGAGAGAATATACTCTCTCAACAAGTAAATAGACTAGTTACTATAAATCCTAAGAATCAACTACAACCAATAAAGTTAAAAAAAAAAGTTCAAAGTAATTAAAAATCAAATGATTTAGAAAAAGACTCCTAATTATAGATAAAAATCACAAACCCAACATAGATAGATATATCTATTCTAAAATATTTTAAAATCAAATTTAGAGCTGAAACACTACCCTACCGCCAACATTCATTGAAGATATTACAAAAAATTGAAAAAAAAAGATAGAAAAGAAAGAAAGAAAGAAAGAAAGAAAGAAATAAGCATTACCTGTAATTGTTTAAGAGGCTAAAAATTACCGCTCTAGTAGGTAAAATTTCATGGCATGGATCAAACAAATTCACATAGATGGAAGTGAAATTCAAAATTGGAAAATTGAAAAGCCCTAGGAAAAAAAAGCGTACGAATAATCTGTGGGACAAAGAAGCAAATTGGGGTTCAATTAGGTTATGATATGAACGACTGTAATATTAATTCTCTTTTGGGTTTGTTTAGTTGGACCTAAAGTTGGTCCAATTAGCCAATTCATTTTCTAATTTTTGGGTTGTTTACGTTGTCGTAGGAATTATTCTAAGTTGGACTCTAAGCTTTTTACAAGATTTGGGCTTAATACAGTGTAGGCCAATAAAAAAGAGTCTAAAATTTAAGTGACGGCATCTGCCCTCACTGGGCCTTAATGGGCCTCGCCCCTGAAACTACTTATATACCGTTATACAGTGGATGTTGACCGTAAGATTGAAATATTGAAAGAAAAAAGAGAACGCGAGAAGATTGGAATAATGTATCTATATATTAATAATAAGAGAAGTCGTCTGGCGTTGTAATTTTCCACCATTAGTCTGGTATTATAAGAATACTGGTGATATCATTGATGAGGTCACTAGTGGATAGCAATTAAATTTGTTTTATATTTTTTTAATTTTTTCCATACTTTCTGTTTTTATTTTATTATCCATTTTTTCGATAATTAAGAATATCTACTTAGAGAAATTCATAGGAACCTCTTTAGATAATTATGAGTTTTATTCTGATTGTACTGGATAAGAATTATATTTGCTTTACATTTTTTTTAATTTTTTCCCTACTTTCTGTCTTTATTTTATTATTATCTATTTTTTTGATAATTAAGAATATTTTCTTAAAGAAATTCACAGGAATCTCTTTATATAATTATCAGTTTTATTCTGATTATACAGGATAACAATTAAATTTTTTTTACATTTTTTTAATTTTTTTCCTAATTTCTGATAAAATAACTTAAATATTAAAATATCTTTCATGAACTTTCTTCCTTAAAAAACAACGAGTTTTTTTTTGTATAATAATTAAGAATCTCTTTCTTAAAGAAATTTATAACAAATAAATTTCAATGAAATTTATTATGACTAAGAGTTTATATTAATTTTTTATTCTCTATTTTGTGTTTCCTTTAAAGTTTTAGTTTGTTACACACGTGGGTGCAATATAATTGGTTGTTGATTTTAGTAGCACAATTATTATTTTATTTTGAAGATGATCTAACGCCAGATATATAACACCAAATGGTCTATTGTGATTTCCTATGTGGTGTACCCCAATGCATCGTATGACACCATTAACATACTATATTACATAGTATTAAATCAGAACTAAGTGTGACTGTTAAATTAACTGTATATTACCTTTATTACATTTAATATACGTTTGATTGAGAGTAAGTACACGTTAATGTTAAATTTTCTTATTGCTGTTGTTCTCCCTGTGCAATGCACGCGCGATAATTCTAGCAATAATAATAATAACAACTACTATTAGTATACTGTTATACAGTGAATGCTGGCCGTAAAATTGAAATATTGGACGAAAAGGAGAACGCCAGAAGATTGGAATGGAAGAGAAGAAGAAGGATGAATGTGAGGACATACAGATAACCATGTGTGACTTTTTTAGGCAAGTGGGGAGAAATCCTCCCTTGGTCCCACTAAGATAGTCCTAGTATTTTCACGCAGATTGAGAAATGATAGTTAATGTAGTTGAAATATTAAATTTTACTTATATTTTTCTATATACATCATTCTATCTCATTAATTATTTGAAAATATTTTCAATGCATAGGTAGTTGATGTGGAGTAATAACAAATATATTATTAAGGGTATCTGTCGAACTGAAAAATTAAAGACATGTTCAATATAGTAAGTGGACTATTTTGTTGGGACATACGAAAATAGTATGATAAACTATCTTTTTAGGACGAAGGGAAAATGATAAGTGGACTATTTTGTTGGGATGTACGAAAATAGTATATGAACTATCTTTTTGGGACGGAGAGAGTATCTATCATGGGAACCAATTCGCGATTGTAATATTTGGGAAGAAGAAATTGATGAAAAAAGAATAACATACAAACAACTATTTCTTTTCTTTTCTTTTCTTTTGTTTGTTTAATTATTCATATGTTCTTTGCGTGATATATGCACACAGAAACATAAAGTCCCATTATACATATGCTACCATATAGCCATGTAGCGTTCATCGGGACATGCTACATGGGAAATCACAACCACGTGGTGTGTCTAGCTGTATGGTGCCATTTGTATGACACTAGATCAATTTCACAAAAACATATATGATTTGTAGTCTATATAAAAGTAGTGGAGTCACAAAAAATATATCAAACAATAATATGATTTTGAAACTGTGCAAAAGATAATTTGAAAATTCTAATAAGCAAATTTAATTCAAAACACTAATACGAATAAAGCTTTTTAGCACCAGTGGTTCTTAGCACCAATATAGATGGCAATCAATGTGACAATAAATAATAAGTGAAATTAAATATACGAAAAATGACTACTTGATTCAACTTATTGTTTAATGACATCTTGATATGATGCTAAATAAAATTACTTAAATGTAAAAAGATTTGGTTATTGGTGAAAACTTGTGAGTAAATTTCGTATGAAAACATGCACTTCTCTTCAGGACATGTTCCTTTGATTATCATCATCTTCCCACCATCATCGAACACTATGTTTTTTTTTTTTTTAATGAAATAGAAATGTCGTTGATAATCAGAAAAAGTGAGTACAACGGGACTCGACTAAACAAACACCAGACTCCAAACAAAGCTACCTACGGACGCACGAGCCAAGCAGAGCTCATACAAACCAACCGAGAGCGCATATGAACACACATGTGCACACATGGACCAGCCCGGCACAGCCTAGCAACAAAGAAAAGAAACAAACAAGCTAAAGAAATAGCCTTCGGTAACGTGATATTCCTATAAGAAATTCATCCAACCAATGCCTATTTCAGCAAATGGGCAGACAGACATAAACCAGAGACAAAGAAAGTAAACAACAGCAATGGTAGAACAACTTTTGGAATGGTGGGACGGGCTCTTCAACTTCAATGATCTACTCCCAGCTATGGAATGAATTCTACATTCTACGCTTCGGAAGTATCAATAGAATCTGGAGAAGATGACGAAATCTTCCCACACATCTAGCAAAATTCTGTTTGGGATGAGGTTGTGATGCTCCTGTTCGAAGATTTTTGTGGATATTATTCTTTCCTTCATCTCCCAGTAGGTAGAGGGTTGCGGGAAAAACGCTTTGACATATGGATAGGGATCCATTACGATGTCCATGCCAGCTTTTAAATGGATTTTAGGGGTACACATCACTTGTAAGATAAATCCATTGCTGATTCTTTTGAAGGAACACCTTTAGTAGCGTCTCTTCAACATTCATAGTGCATTGAAGCAGGTTAGCTGCCTTGTAATCAGCGTCAAAGATAAAAACAGTGGCATCATCGAACACTATGTTGAAATTTAGATCATTGTCAATTTGAATTTTCTTTCGAAAGAAAAGATGATTGAGTTATTTGGTGATTTTGAGTATTTTTGTGACTTAATCACTTACGGTGGCAAAAATCTATATGTTTGGAATAGTATTTAAAATCTAACTTAGATTCTTTTCCCAAAAAAAGAAAAATCTGACTTAGATTACTATTTTCATTTTCATAAGATTAGAACATCTTATATTTGTTCGTCTCCACTATGGCAATTACGAAATATCATCTATTACTTTTTCAAATTTGAATTTGGTCAAACAAATCACATCCATATATTTTGTGGGATTCATATGTACTAACAAAACCCAGCTATTCATTCCACTCACTATCTCTCTTATTTCACAAAAAAATATAGTTTTAGAAGTTTGCAAACACCTGCTAGGTGTATCTATTTTTGTTAAGGGAAAAATTTAACTTTCATTAACATTCAAATGCTCTAGTACATCAAAATGTATCACATTTTTAAACCAAGTAGGGAACATTTTTCAAGGTACAATGACTCATGGTGATGAGAGCGTGTTTAGCAAGCACATGAGCCATCCCATTAATTCGTCGACAAACGAGAATTGCACAACATAGTTCCTTTGTTTGTTGAGTTCTAATTTGCAATCTTCGACGAGCAATCTAAACTATGGTATTGTTTGATTAAAAGTATGAAAAATGCTTGGAAAGAAAATGAATTGTAAGTAATTGGATTCGCTAGAAATAATTTTCATGGAAAATGTCAATTACACGTGTTTGATTAGCTATGTGTTCTCTTTGTGTTTTAATTTTTTGTTTTCATTTAAAAATACATTTTTAGTTTTTTATTTTGAGATTGCTATTTTGAGAAAATAAAAAACGCCTTTTGTTTGCCATTTTAGAAAATTATTTTCAAAAATAGAAAATAAAAAACCTTTGTGGTTTGAATTTTTTTTTTGAAAAATGATAAATTATACAATAAAAATTGTATGAAAGTCTTGAACTTTTTCAAATTGTTCAATTTGGTCATCATTTTCAATCCTCTTCCCCACCTTCACGGCCACCAGATCATGGTCGCGACCACCATGGTGGTTCGCAGACCAATCTAGTATTCAGCGTGGTCTGTGAACCACCAAGATCAGAACACCAGATCTTGTGGCTTCCTTTGCCCATGAATCAAGTCTAGTATTATTGATGGCACCGACTATTTTATGGTAGTTCGAGATGGTGTTGTTGCGTTGCGGACGGTGGTGTTTAGGATTAAAATGAATATAAAAATAAAAGTTAAGATTTAAATGCAATTAATGTAAAGTTTAAAATCTGAAAACGCATTTTTCGCGTTTTCAACTTTTAACACTGAAAACATAAAAAATAAGAAAAAGTCATTTTTAATTTTCTTTACAAATTTTGAAGTTGTTTTCTAAATTGTATTTTTGAAAATATAAAAAAGAATGCGTTTTTACTGTTTTAGGAAATTGAAAACAGAAAACAATCTAAAAACAGTAAAAAGAACACAACCTTAATTTTCCACTTATATAGAAATAGTTGTTATTTTCCATCTTTTGGTGCTTGATAAATGTTATTTTCTATGGACACAATCTTTTTATACCAAATTTTATTATTTGATTGTCATTATTTTTTGTAGAAATTATCAAGTTTTAAATATAAATTGTACTTTTTTCTATGTATTTTTTTATTTATCAGAACTACACGAGCTCCAATTTTGAGCTAAATATATATTTATATTCAAGATTGAATCAAACTACGATGAATAAAAAAAATAACTAATCTCAAGCTTTTGTTCTGTATATTTTTTTCATGGAGAATGATGATATGATGAGAACGTTTCAGAATGATTATGAAGATATAGTACATAGAGTGGGGATTTCTGATGATTATAGTTTCGTCAGATGATTTACCAATCATGATTCAATAAATAATTTTTAAAGCCAGCAACTATCCTAGTAATACACTTAATAAGTAGAAACTTATACTAAAAAAGAAATTGCAAGAAATTTTAGTGAGTGATTTGTGCATGAATATAAAGATAAAACAAAGTTAAACTTCAATAACGATCCATAATAATTAGAAAATCTGAAATAATTATAAGATCTTATACTCGTTAACATTGGCAAAAAATGACATGTTACATAAAATCCCCCCAAAAAAAAGAAAAAAGAAAATAAAAATGAGAAATTCTCAATTCACATGCGTGTTTTCCAATTTTTTATATTTTGTAAGTTAAAAAATAATCTAATAATTTAAGAAACATGGAATTTCAATTCCTCATAAAGCAAATTACCTAGGTTCCCCAAGGAAAATATTTTCCTTGTTTCCCTAGGAAATAGGGTCACGTAACCAAAAGTAGGAAAATATTTTCTATGGAAAAAAGGCCAATCAAAGAGCATAAATGAGGGATTTACAATTAGGTGGAAAACTAGCATTTTCTATAGAAAATTATGGCAATCAAATACACCATAAGAGTTTTTTTTTTTTCTTTTAGATTCAACAGCATCAACTATTGTCTTAGCATCTAGTTCGAAAATAACCTTTTGCAGCCCATCTACCACACCCAGCCAAGAGCTTCACAAAAGCCACTTGATTCAACCTCCTTTGCTGTGAACCCATCCTCGAAGAACTTCATTTGGCATTGGAGAAATTGACCATGATCATCTCTAAGAATACCAATTCCATTACTTTGCGAAATTGCCGCGTCAACATTACACTTAATATAGCCTTCACGGGGTTTCTTCCAAGTTATTTGTGGGTTGGTTGAGGAAGTATGGATGCTATCCGTTTTATGAGCTTCATCCCATTCACAAAAAGATCTGATTCCAAAGCTAGCCACCTGCACTAGATTAACATATGAGAGAGTGTTCGGTAGGATGGTCATTGTCTGCTCTACAGATTAGACTTTCTTTGTCGCCATATACTTCCCAATAGTACAACATTTCTCCAACTGAAACTCATTCATATCCATTAATTAATATCTAAAACAAGAGTTGCAGTGCCTATAGTTATCGCAATTTTCCCACACTTTTCACGCGGTGTATATCCTCATCCAAGTTAGGATATGTGAAATCTTAAACAAATCCTATCTGATTATGCTCCAATCTATGCATTTATCCGATTTTGTTTTCCATTTTTGGCACATTAATTCCAATTGTGGTTTGTTTTCCTTACGCAGTAAGACTCCTAATGGAAGTGAAATGTTTTAGATGGAGCTAGGATATATAAAAAGGATCCCTGTTTAACGCTTATATATATATATATATATATATCTCATCACACATATTTTTTGTAGTCAATTATTATATTCATCTCAGGCGAGATTCATTGCTACAAACGGCTCTCGTTTCAATGATTAAAGACCTTAATCCAAAACGCATAGAATGTCATATAAAAGTGAGGTATGATTTCATGTCACATCCCGCTAATTTTACAACATTTTTGAATATTTTATATTGATTAACAAAACAAATAATGGAAGTTTTAATACAAATAGCGGGGACGAGATGCACAAAATAAACAAAATTGTTTTTGTTATATTTTAAGAAATCATTAAAACTTGGTTTCTCCCATAAAATGCAAAGAACACTATAAGTTATCTTTAATAGATATATTTCATTGATTACCAAGTAAGTAAATTAATCTAGTCAAGACAAATTATTGGGATGTTATTATACTAAAAGGTAATTTTTTTCCTAATTTATAGAAATACATTTATAGAGAGATGGACATATTTATTAGTACAAAAATTATTAAATTCATAATTGCATTCGTAGTCGCTTTAAAAATAGGTTTCCACTACGTGTAAGACTCTACTCCAACTCGCGAGCATGCTCCAACTTATGGTTTGCCTTGCTTTTCAAATATCGTATCTTCAATCATCTACAAAAGTTATAAAAGGGGGGATGAGTACGAAGTACTCAGTGAGTAACAAATCCCTTTGATTCGCCTTTTATTTGAAAGATTTGTTTTCAAGAAAATCATTCAATGAACAAAGCCTTTCAATGCACAAATGAGTCATATCACTAGTTAAGCTACAACCCGTGGTGAGCGCAAGATTCATATCAATTCAATCATGGCCATGTACAATTAAGTGGATCCACATTCGAATCCCGAGTGACCCCTATTAGAATTCTAAATAAATCAAAGCAAATACCACACTAACCGTCACCCATCTCGGTATCATTAGATGGCTCCTAGTATGGCAACAAAGCAAAGCAAAGCAAATACAAAATGGGTAGAGCATCAACTAGTGATTCAAATGCAATAATCAATCTTTATTTTTAATGCATTAAAATTCATGGTTATCTCATGGAAGACTTCAATAAAAAATCATACTTATTATATCAAAACATCATAAGTGCTAAAAAGGAACCAAAGTAGTAGTTACTCACCTCTTTAACTTAATTTTCTAAAAGATTCTTTAAGTTGACAAATGATGTCAAAACCTTCAGTTTCCTTAATCAAAGTGGCATTTCATGTTGGTTCCATTATATATATTTATGATAAGGGGTCATTTCCAAATGCAATACTTAGGATTTGATAGGTTTTAAGGGTCGTTTTCCTTTCCTCACCCCATTTGGATGAATTTCTTTTATTTTATATATATGAGAAGAGCTTGAATCCAATAAGAAACAAGGCAATGTGGCTTAGGAGGGAGGTAGGGACGTGAAGAGGGGAAGGAAAAGAATAGAGTAGGTTTGAGTTGCTTAAGGAAGACTTAAGAAAATCTTCATCCTTTCCATTATTTATAGTTGCTAAAAATATCCGAGTTTAATTGTTTTTAATAACTTTTTGAGTTATACCAATCAAATTATGACACGTGGGGCAATGTGGCGCTGTACACTTGGCGGCAAATTGCTCGAGCAGTCGTTATACTTTGGATTGTCTTATATTTAAGTCATAACATTTTGATTCTCGTTACTGAACCCTTTCACTTAATATGATTTTACAATTAGGTTACCAACTTCAAGAATGCTAACTAATAACCACATTTTTTTACCTTTAGGCTTTCTTGAGTTACAATTCTTTGAATTCTTGTGAGATTTCAAACGATTATTCGATTATTGTTAAAATAACATTTACGTTATCAATAACAAACTCATGTGGTTATTCAATATAGCAATTACATTGTCAATAGTAAAATTGCATGGTTAATCCATTATTGTCAATATATTGTCAATAACCACCTTCCAATTTCAATTCATTGTCAAAATACCAATCATATTGTCAATAATCATCTTCTTATTCTTGGTATTTAAGTTAGTAGCAATCTTGCAACAATTCAACATGACTATATTGCCATATTCTAAATCTTGGCGTTTATTTGAGTGACAATTTCATCTATTTGTAATTCGATATAACCATGTTGTTACATTCTATTTTTGGACGTTCAATTGAGCACTAATCTTGTACTCTTATGATTGAGGTAAGAAATGCGTCTCTTTATTATCAAAATAACTATCATACTACTTTATTTCTAGTTAAATTTTTGCGGGATGTTACATTTCAAGTGGGTGAACCTTGACATGGGTAGAAAATTTGAAAGCGAGGTGTGCATTGATTGATAATGAGACGCGATGATTTCACGACCACCGATATCGTTACGCGATTCTCCCGGGGAGCCGCCGAATTTATCTTTCTGAATCTGTTCATCCAATTACCTATTCTCAACAATTTTATCCGAGTCGAACCCTAATTGAATCCTAATTGATAGGCCTCTCATTTAGTGATTCTCCTGACGATGTCCGTTTACTCATAGTTGATGGGCTGGTGAGTTCGCAAGATGGTTTTGTTGGACAAGCTTTTTTTGATTTTTTAGTTTATATATGGTCATTTTTCAAGCTTCCTTTCTTGTGAATCGCCAAATGGTTTATGTCGTTGACTGTGGCTTATAATTTTAATTGCCCATTAGCAGACATGATGTTCCATGCTGGCAAGAGAGCTTCATATCACAGTGTAAGTTGTTTAAGGAAAATGAATATTTACTATACCACGACTTCTTTCAGTTTTGTGAAATCCTGCTTTACTTTAATTTGTCTCATCCTATTTGAATTCTCTTGAACAAGATTGGTTTGGTTGATATGTTTTTTTTCAAATATATTTCAATTTTTTGAAAGCTGATATTCCACTGTCTGATTAATGATATTCACATTTTAATGTGATATCCCACACTAAATTTTCATTCTTTGACATGGGTTATTGAACACAACATCTCATATTGTAGAGCACCTCATATTGTAGGATTTAAAGACGTTAGAAAACTTGGATGGATCGCGATATTTGGAGCTGAACTGTGTTTTGGATTTTACTAGATGCTCACTCAGTTTGATCACTGGAATTGTGTTTATCGCCGGACTTTCAATAATGGGCCCTTTGATAAGTATCTCTTCTTCTTTCAATCTGTAAATTTTTACACAAGTAGCTAGGGGCAAAAATTTGTATATTGGTGCCTGACTGCAACTTTGAAATCTCCAATATAAATAATCAAATTAGTTTTTTTTGTTTTGGGGAAAAGAAATTAGTATTTTTTTGTGTTTTATATTTATTGTAAAGTTCGGAATGTCAAAGCTTTTTTTCCCTTTGCTGTTAATGTGCGAAGTTTTAGTGCCAAATTCCAAGATTAACGTAATTTGGATAAATGAACGGTGGCGAATACAAATTTGATAACTGTATATTTGCTTCTACATCTAAAGTAGATGATTAGAAACTAATTTTTAATTATAAGAAATTGTATTCCATTAAATTGGCCTATCTATTTGTAGGTATAAAATTGTCCATTAGCGATATTTCTTTTACAAAAAAATTAAGAGCTTAATTTGATTAATAATCTTATGCATATAGCACAATAATTCATGTCAGATGAGATTTTCGTTAGAGCCATATTCTGATGTTGAGGATGGTGGACATTGTGTTATACTTAGGCTTCAATTTTCATATCCGATTAATTAGTATTTTCAATGACAATTACCATTTTTGTATTCTTAGAATTGTAACTCCCTTGGTCCTTTCCATTTTGCATTCATTTGTATGAATGAGCAACTCACAATGTTATATGATGGGTCTTCTAAATATTTTTCGTCGTATAAAGATCTTTTGCATTGAATATATAAAATGTGCAAACTATGTATCTCTTTCATTTGACATCTAATCTAACTGCCAAATGTCAGTTTCAGTAACATTTATGTTTATAATAATTTGAGTTTTCAATGTCATACGCCGAATGATAATTACACGGCCACCGAAAATATTTTGGGGTGAACTAAGTGGGACCATTAACAAATTTTCAAGGTGCACTAAGCTGGACTGTTATCAAATTTTCGGGGTGTACTAGGGAGAATGGTTAACAAATTTTCTTAGAGCCCTAGGCTAAAAAATTAAAACTCAAATAAGCTGCTTGAAGGAATTGAAGTAATGGGAATGTTTAAAATTAATAACTTTTTCCACCTAAGTTAAATGTCATTAATATTTTAGGGTAAATTTCACATATAGTCCATAACCTTTGCACTTAGAATTGTCTAGGTCTCTAACCTTTTTTTTAACGCCCTGAGTTCCCAACCTTTTATAAATACGCACAAAAGATTCCTCCTAACAGAATCCGTCCAAATTTCCATTAAGTAGTAGATGAAATTACCTTTATATCTTTACTTTTCAATTTAAAAAAAAGAATTTAAAAACTAAAAAAATAAAAATAAAAATGGGAAAAAACTCCACCCACCCCATCGTAATGTCTTAAGCTACCGGAAATGGCAATCAGAATGCTGCCATTTCCGACAGCTGAAGGTAGAGAGTCTCCCCGCTTTAATCTGCCTGAAACGACAGAGAATTGAGGGGGAAGACTCTCCCTATTTATGGCAAAAAAATGGAGGGAGTCTCCCCCCATTTTTTGCAAGAAATGGCCGAAAAAATGGGGGGATTCTTTGGGAAACGGCAGAAAAATGGGAGGAGGGGAGACTGCCCCCATTCACTGCCATTTTCGACAGATGAAAGGGGGGCAGTTTAGCTTCCGGAAATGGCAGCATTCTTGGCCGTCGGAATCTGCCATTTCCGGCACCTTAAGAGATTGCCGGTAGGGTGGGTGGGATTTTTTCTTATTTTTATTTTTTTAATTTTTAAATTCTCTCTTTTTTTAATTTAAAAGTAATGGTATAAATGTAATTTCATCTACTACGTAACGGAAATTTGGACGGATTCTGTTAAGAGGGACCTTTTGTGCGCATTTATGAAAGATTGAGGACTCAGCGAGCAAAAAGAAAGGTTAGGAACCCAGGTGATTCTAAGTGTAAAGATTAGGGACGATATGTGAAATTTACCCAATATTTTATATAGACATACTTTATTATAGATAATATAACTGTGAGGTTCAACTTTTAAAATCAAAATTCTTTATAAGCGAGCTATAATCAAGGGCCTTAAGCAACCATTTAGTTGGATTATAGTCTAGGTTAGTCCTGGGTAATTAAATTTATTATTCTCTTATTGCATAGATAAATCAATGCTTATTTTTCGACACATATATCTTAGATTTATCTCACAATCGAGAACACTATTTAGTGATACTTATTAAAAAAAAAAAAGGAAACTTATATTTACAATTCTTAAGTTCGATGTTAAACTTTATTGAAAAGCTTCAACAACAGTAATCTTATTTATTTATTAAAAATGTTGGGCTGAATGAGATGCTATATGTAGTATTTCGGAAACGAGAATGAGATGTCGTATATTCATTTTTACTATAGTGGTTATATGTCTTGTTTTCTCATTTAATTTTGTTGTCTAACATGTAGTTGCTAATGTATTCAATCCCGCGGATAGTTATTTTCGATTTATGCAAATAAATAGAAGAGCTGTGTGATGAATGTAAATAGTCCTTCCAATATTCTTCAACTGGATTGAACTAATTGTAGAGATCATATTAATTCAATTGATGTACATTCCAATTTTATATTATTTTCAATGAATGTACAATTCTTGCACATTTATGCATAAACTTCCAAACTGTTACTTTTTTATCATGTTTCTACTTGTGCGATTAAGCTAGTTAGTAAATAGATCAAAGAACCCGTCCTTGAAAGATGAAGCATTGTGGGGAAGGCAGCTGAAGGCGTGAAACATTCTAACAAACTATAATCAGATAAAAGGTTAAAAACTCGTTAAAAAATGGTTAACGACTTGTAAAAAAAGGACTCATATAATATATACTTCCTCCGTCCCAAAAAGATATTCTTCCTTTCCTTTTTGATCCATCCTAAATTATATTGTCATTTCCTAAGTTAATTTTTCAATTTTTTAATATATTCTCATTTATAGTACATAATAAATCAACAATAAAAAACAACTAAAATGAAATATTAAATAAATCAAAAAGTATATTAGGAAATATATTATTAAGTTATACATTTTCAATAATATTAAATAATATTTTCTTAATTCATGTGAAAATAAAAGTGGAATATCTTTGTGGGACAGAGGAAGTATAAAAGAAAATTAGTAACCCTACTTTCTTTTCAATTAGTACACATAAACCGTGTGTTCGACAATTGATATAATCCACCAATACATATAAAAATAAAAACTCTATTATAGCATCATTTCGTTAAATTATTTTTAAATTAAAATTTTACCATTAATCAAAAGTAAAAAAGTGTTAAAAAATGAAAAAGGCCAAAAAAAAAAAAAAAGGCGAAAGTTACAATGTTGATGGATTATTGCCGTTCACGATACGCTGAAATACATGCTTTTGAGTTTTGAGGGCATGGAAGAGCCCAAGCCCAAGAGAGTAGTCGCTGGATAACAAGGTTTAAAAGCGAAGAACGGCGTCGTTTTTCCTGTCTGTATGAAACAAAGGCCCTAGAACGCTTTCCCGCCTCCCCCACTCCTCCGATACAATGGCTGATAAGAGGAAGCGCCGACGAGCAGGCGACGACTCGGACTCCGACTCAGAACTTCCTTTCAAATCCAAACTCAAACCCGACTCAGTCATCCTCCAAACCCTCAAAACCCTGAAAGATTCCGCAGCTTCTGCCGCCTCCACGAAACCCTTAACCCTTTCCGACCTCAACCTCTCCACCGCCTGCCGCGAAGTCACCGATCTCTCACTCTCCTCCGTCAAATCCTCTATTGAATCTGTCATTCTCTCCCTTGCTCACTCTATTCTCGCGGGAAATGGCTTCTCATTCTCTGTCCCCTCCCGCTCTTCCGCCAACCAACTCTACGTTCCTGAGCTGGACCGCATCGTGCTGAAGGATAAAGCTGGTGCCCGCCCTTTTTCCAACGTATCCACCGTCCGTAAAGCCACCATTACAACTCGGATCCTCCAACTCATCCACCAGCTCTGTCTCAAGAACATTCATGTCACCAAGCGTGATCTCTTTTACACCGATGTTAAACTCTTCCAAGACCAATCCCAATCAGATACCATTCTGGATGACGTGTCATGTATTCTTGGTTGCACGAGGTCCAGCCTCAATGTGGTTGCTGCGGAGAAAGGGGTTGTTGTTGGGAGGTTGATTTTTAGTGATAATGGAGATATGATTGATTGCACAAAGATGGGAATGGGGGGAAAGGCAATTCCTCCTAATATAGATAGAGTTGGGGATATGCAGAGTGATGCATTGTTTATACTGTTGGTGGAGAAGGATGCAGCTTATATGAGGTTGGCAGAAGATAGGTTCTACAACAGGTTTCCGTGCATAATTGTGACGGCGAAAGGGCAGCCGGACGTGGCAACTAGGTTGTTTTTGAGGAAAATGAAGACAGAATTGAAACTACCTGTATTGGCTCTAGTGGACAGTGATCCCTATGGATTGAAGATTTTGTCTGTTTACGGCTGTGGGTCGAAGAACATGTCGTATGACAGTGCGAATTTGACAACTCCAGACATAAAGTGGCTGGGAATTCGGCCAAGTGATCTGGATAAATACAAGATTCCAGAGCAATGTAGGTTGCCGATGACAGATCAGGATATTAAGACTGGGAAGGACTTGCTAGAGGAAGATTTTGTGAAGAAAAATCCCGGGTGGGTTGAGGAGTTATCTTTGATGGTGAAGTCAAAGCAAAAGGCTGAAATTCAGGCACTCAGTACATTCGGGTTTCAGTATCTGACGGAGGTGTATTTGCCGCTGAAACTGCAGCAGAAGGATTGGCTCTGAGTCTCAGGTGAGGCTCAATTTATCATGTATAAGATTCTGGTATGAAACATGAAAATTACCTATTGGGAAGGATTGTATGATTTCACTCCAGAAGAAAGCAAAGATTTTAAGTTCTAATAAGCAAATTCTCATGTTGTTGGTACCACTACTGGATATCAAATCTGATTTGAAGTAATTTATTCGGCAAAGAACTGCACTTAAATTTCTGGTAAATGCTTTTGATTTTTGTTGCATGCATTCTGTTTTGAGTACTGGGATCATTCAGTCCCTGTTACTCTATGTATGAAATCCTGTTGTTTCCTAATAATTCTAATATTTGTGCATTGGAAGCATCAAATCCAAGGTTGAAATGGAGCTGGGGAAATGAAACATTATTGGGACAAAACTGGAAACAGAGAATTCGAAGAAATATTTAAATTTCATTATGTACCTTCATTTACATTTGGCACTAAGTGGGACTTAATGACAGCTTGCTCCCAGTCAAATGTACAATACTAGCTTTCTGTTCTTAATGTAAAAGAATAAAGAATCAGTGCTACACATTTAAGAAAATGAGTATGGAAAATACTTCTTTGCACCCATCCTGTAAATGGTTCAATTCATTGTTGCGGCTGTCTTTCTTTGCAACCACTGATGCAATGATTCTCTTGTTACTTTTAGCCTTCGCAGAAGTACCGGCCTCCTAGTAGGGGATTCCAAATCTGGTGTCCGGGCAATTTTTCTTATAACTTCCAGTTGCACATTTGAATTAATAGGGCTTTCCTCATTACTCCTATTTTTACCCATTCTGGATCCTGCTGAAAAAATTTGAAGCCCTAAATCATTCTGCAAGAGTTTAATAACAGCTTCTTTGACTGCAATCTCATCGTTGGCCAGGCACGTGCCTAGTTCTTGGACACCAAATCTGATCATTACATCGTCTTTTATGGGATCTCCTGCAAACCAAAACAAGGCTGAAAGTTAAAATGCTCTTAGAGGGTCCCATGCATATATAAGTTTTCTTGTCTCCATCTGCAGAAGATTTCAACAGCAGAGAAGGAAAGCAACAAGACATCAAGACGATACTACAGTTTTACTAGGGATATTGTCCTGGTGAGCTTGCAGTGTTATGGACGCTAAAGATTTCCAAAATATGATAGTCTGCTGAACGGGTTGCAAAACTGTCTTGTAAGTTCCTTAAAGTACTAAACTCAAGGATCAAATTGTCACCTGTTATATATTTCTCTTTGATCATTCGTAGAACTGCAAGAACAACAATCCTTGCTTCTACCTGTCGATGGATTGTAAATGAAACATTCAATCAGATCGAACTAGAATGCATGAAATGACAAATGCTGAAGCTGTGATCTCTTGCTATGGATGTCATTTAGAAATTTGATGGTCTTGATCTAACTAACATGACAATATGTAGAGAGTTCCAGAAAATATAGCTGTTCTAAAGTGGATTGACTATCCATTTTCTATCCTGTGTTAGGAATTGAGAAGCTCAATTTCCATTTAATACTTGGATTACTGGTAGGATTGTTGTATACAAACCTCGTCATACTACTATTTTGAAGAATGGGCATACCTTTGTTAGACCCTGGAGATCAATGCACGAGCTCTCAGCATTGCTTTCTTGCAAGTGCTCTGCAACTCTCTCAAGCAGCAAATTACATGGCCCAAAATCAGTTTTGCGGTAAGTTAATTGACCTTTATGATGACTGCTATCATGTATGATGCCTTCACACCACTCCTCAATCAGTTGCTTGAGATAATAATCATTGGGTTTATACCTGCAAATTGTGTGCGTAACTAATAATATACTATGGAAGATTAAAATGTATAGATTTTCAGGAAAATTACATGTATATTCAAACGGAAGCAACAGATACTGGGGTTGGGGGGGGTAGAATGCCTTGCGATGTTCTTGATTGAGAATGAAAATGCGGAGAAAGTAGACTGAGCAGAAATAGTCCTTTACCCTGCTTTCCGCATATCCTGAAATACAGCAAGACACTGCTGTACTTCCTGCAATGAACCATATCTGCTTCGAGCTCTAAGAAGTGTGTTGTAAGTCACCTGAAATTTTACTCTCTATGTGGTTTAGTAACACATATAACATCAAGATATATCTATATCTATTTGAATGAGATTCTATTGGTAAGCTCTATGATGAGAAAAGGAGAAATACAAAATATATTTGCAAAATTAAATGCTCTCACCAAATTTGGTCTTATTTGATACTTTTTCATTTCTGCAAACAATGAAAAAGCAAGCTTCACGTCTTTATGTCCAACACAGACCTGTTGATGAAAGATAAGTGGCTAAACATTAATCAAGTTTGACTTGAGATAACCCGAACACTATTTGGGACTCAGATTTACTACGGCAAGCCAGTGTATAAAACCAACATGTTTGAAATTGGAGTCTTGAAACCTTAATAGCTGTTGTATATGTGACAACATCAGGTTGAATACCAGCATCACGCATGGATCTCAAGATCTGCACTGCAAAAAGAAAACTCATTATAGTTACAGATGTTTCCCTATGTTCCAAAGCTTTGTTAACAAGAAAATATTCAAGAATTTGCAACAATCCGGTTCAGCATATGCCAGCACAAAGAACCAATGGTATATTTTTTTCAGTTTGCAGACTACGTAGTTCTTCCTCCACTGGCTAGGTCATTGCTATAGCAATAATACTTTTTCGCTTATAATGGTATGGAAAGCAGCAGAATAAATAACACCGTTAATAAATTTCAAGCAATTGACTACTGTGTAAAAGGTAAACCACAGTAAGACTCTAGTTAGAACTCAATTCAATATCGTAACAAATCCATAACAAACTTTCCTCGTCCATTGTTTAGACCTACTTCATCAGTTTAAACTTTACCTTTATTGTCTTAAAACATCCACATTGGTGTTGTTAAATTTAATTATTCACACAAGTAATAAATGCAAGATAAATTTAACAATTATTGAAGTGTCACATTGGATTTGGATGTGCTGAATAAATTAAAAAAATATATTTCAAAGACATTAAATGCTAACACAATGTTAATATTGTTGTTTAAGTTAACATCTAACTAAAAAAGATTCATTTAACAATGCTACTAACACTACCAATGTAGCATTAATTTTGGCATATTAGTTATATAACTAATACAAATCTCTAACAACTCTATTTAACAACACCTCTATTTAACAACACCAATGTGGATCCTCTTAGCTATACTTTCCATAGATGCTAGTGATTCCAGTATTTCCAAATGCGTCTTTCCACTTGAACTATGCCTTCGAAGATTTCTACCATAATGATAAGCCAGTTGCATGCAACCCAGATTTGTGCATTTGAAACCAAAATATAAATCGCATACTTTATTTTAAAATATCGTCGTTTCAAGGACCTTATTCAACCCATCTATATTTTGATGCAATGATTTGCTTGTGGTGCCAGTAAGGCAACAACAACAACAATCACATTCCTACAGGAGTAGACAAAGCAGACTGTTACCTGAATGGCACCCACTAAATTCCCTGAGCTTCCACAAATATCAATCAATATTGACCAGCTTATATGATCAGGAGAAAGACCTATGGTTTTCATCTCATCCATCAAATGTTTTGCTCGGAAGTAATCGGTTCCGCAAGCTTTCATCAAAATATTATACGTTGGTGTTGTGGGTCTAAATGGGACCTTCATGGTTAACTGTGACTGGCTTGAATCTGAGAAACTGAATGGTCCAGATGTAGTGCAAGTTTGACTTGTTAGTTCCATATCTCCAACTTTCCATGTATTGCCTTCATAATCATCAGGGAGAGTCTGCTGAAAACCACTTCCTTTCCAGGATTGAAATAGTCGAAAGGCCCGATCATATTGGCGAGCCTCAACACAGGCATGAAGAAGGTTGTTGAAACACTGTGCATTAGGTTTACCGCCAGCTTGAATCATTTCACCAAATAACTTAAATGCTTGCTCTACGAGACTAGCATTTGCGCATGCACTAATCAATGATGACCATGTGACTGTGTTGGGAGTAACACCAGCTGATAGCATATCTTCTTTAATTTCCAGTGCCTGTTTCCACATTTTAGCATCTGCCAAGACCTGAATATTGAAGAGAACAATATGACATTTTGTCACTAACAGATCTTTTTTTTTGTAAATAAATTATCTTCACCGTAACCTTAACAACTGTCATTAAAAACAAAAAGCAAAGGGATAATAGGTAATAAATTATGCAAAACATGTGTTCAAGACCCCTAATTCATGGTCGGTCTGTAGAAAAGAATATAGAATGGTAGGTCTATATATTGGATGTGGATGCATCTGAAAGTTGATCAATTAAAGTTTTCACTTCTATCTAATACTGAAGCATCTAGTTAATTGCATGGAGTGTCTCAAAAGAGGTACTTCCTCATTTTAAGTTCTGACAAAAGGAAAATATAAAAAGTACCCGAACATGCATTTCGATAATTCCATATGAAATGGCTGAATTGAAAATTTATACCTTGATCATTGTGCTGTACGTAAAGACATCCAACTTCAGCACTCCTTTGGACTCCAAACTCTGCACCTCCTTGTAAATGTCTTGGGCAAGTTCAACGTTCGCAGCCAGGCAGCATGACTTTAAGAGGATGTTATAGGATGCAATATCGATTTTCACACCAAGTTTCTGGATATGACACACAACCAAGTGAATTGGAAAAAAGTGCTTCATATTCAAGATTTTAGCTAAAATGTGAGGACAGACGACGAGGAACCTTACTTTTCTTTTCTTGTAGATATTCAGAGTGTAGTTCAAATCATTGGCATTTACATTCATAAGGCTGTTGAAAACATGAGTGTTTGGAGTGACTTTTCTGGCAAGTAACTCCTGTCAGTAATTGCAACAAGTTACGTCAGAGAACAATCATCTGGAAGGATACATGAAACATGAAAATTCTGTGAAGAAGCGTAAAGTAGGAATTGTCTCCCATCAAAGTTTCCATTTTGAGTATGGAATATGCCATTAAAAAACTTACCAATTTAAAATATCTGCAAATCACCCCAGCTCATTTACTTAGTTATTAGAAAAACGGTTTTTAAAATCATGATACTATCGAAAACGGAAAATTTTTCAGAAAATAAAATTTACTTCCCTGGTTAACAATAGGAATAAGTTAAAAGTATATTTTCATGTAGTGAAAATGATTCTCTTACCAATGGAAATTACCCAATTCGTAGTGCTTAGTATGGAAATTACCCACTCTCCTGTTTGGCTTACTGAGTTAAGAATTCAGATTCAAAATGGATTGGTTTGATCCATTAAGAGATTTTGATTAATGCCGAAAAGGTACAATCCTAACCAGATTTGTTTTAGACATCACTGTACATGATTAAGTACTTTTCTAACAAGAACAAGTAAATACTGGAAACGATGCCAATAACCTTCTATGTCGTTAAGTGATTATTATGTAAATAAAAGGAATAATAAAAACTGATAGTGTTAAACCCAGAGTTATTCTCCCTATTTTTTCCCATTAAAAAATCAATGGATAATAAATATTGAAAGAATTCATAAGGTTAAGTGAAAACTGAAACAAGGTATACAAAGATAATCCTCATGACAAAATGTACAAAGATAAGTTCATAAGAGATATTGGAAAATACCTCATAAATGGTCCTAGACTTCAAATAGTTGCCACAAAGCCCACAAACATCTATTATTGTGCGGTATACACGCATATTAGGAAAACCCAGGCTCTCCTTGGATGCTTCAAAGGCACTCAAAGCAGATACCAAGTCCCCTTTCTTTCCAAATTCAATAATTATTGTACAGATCAATATCTGTACACGGGGAAAGATACACGCATACCTACAGGATGCCATATTAAAGCTTTAGAGAAGACAAAATTGTCCATCAATCAATAGCCTTGTATTAATTTGATTAATCTGTGATCCATTCCAAACGTTTTCCCCAAGTTCATGTGAGGATAAGATGTAACCATATATACAACACAATGGTAATATCTAAATTCTAACATGAACACACATTGCAATGCAAACAACCAGAGTATAATGAATATATAGCCCATATGAACCAACTAAAAAGTATCAAATAAGTTTCTTGAGCTGATGGACATTCTAGCAGAAATCAGAGTTATATTTTTATACTAGGATTCTTAGTGGGGCAAGAGAATTCAGAAATGGAAGTCATAGGTGTGCTGAAGGGCATGAATGGAGTATCATCAATTATTGAGACATTATTTCACATCTCACACAAAAATTACATCAGACTATCAATGGTTGGAGGAGAGTTGCAGCTTTATTTCGCACATCCAACTCATTAATTGCATGCAGTCATCTGAACACCAAAATCCAGGCCTGTGTTACTAATAAGGAAAGAGCAAGAATAACAGGCCATGAGCACGTAAAGCTGAAATGCAAAGTTTAGGCAAGTAGATAAGTCAGAGTGGATCATTTGGTGTCTCTAAACTCAATTCCTTTGAACTATAAAAGAAAATCGAAATAATACCTTAGGGCCGCAGCTGGGTTCTTTTTTATGACACAGAGCTTTATGATATCAGAGGGCTCCACCAATTCTTTAATTGGAAAATCAAATTCTGAAAACAGTGAAGCATACATTTGTCAGAGGTAGAAGTCCATCTACGTTATCCAAAAATTATGATGTGTCATGTATCAGAACTTGAATTTTATAATTTCTGTAACTCGTTTTGCCTAAATAGTTCACATACCTCATTGCGTCAGTCATGGCTGGCAGGGACGTACTGGATTATGCATTTGGTGCTAAAGGTAAAAACTTCACAAATTTATATGACCTTTTGAAAGAATTTAGAGTACAACTAAAAAGACACTTCTAAATGCAAGTTTGAACGTTCATAATTGTAGTCTGTAATTCTACATGTGAATAACGAAATAAAATTTTAAACTAATTAAAAGTGTAACAATAATCTACCGTGCAGTGTTTCCATTAAGCCCACAATTTGCCCCGCTTCACCGAATTTCAACATCCGGTAACACTCCTTTTTCAGCGCCACCATTGCAGCTCGATCGAAGAGCTGAACCGGATCAAAATCAAGCTTCTTAAAACCACTCAGAATTACCTCAACAACACTCTCAATCTTATCATCATCAAGCATTCTAGTAATGCCGCTGGAAACAGCTTTCTTATTCAACAAACCTACAAACTCTCTACCTTTCAACCCCGGTTCCACCACGCTCTCTCCTATCATAAAAAAGTCCTCAAACCTCCCATCCTCCGCCAGCTTCGACGCTAGTTCAGCATAGTACCTGAGGTTTTCTCGATTATCCCATCGGGCAGTCGATAGAAGTGGAGTTGCAAGAGTACCTGGGTCAGACTTGCGCTTAGACTTGGATTTGGGGGTGGTGGTGGTGGCTGCGGAGGAAGAGGATGGACGGTGGTGGCGACGTGGAGGGGCGACTGAAGCCGGAGTGGGAGGGATTACGGTGGAGGAGGCAAGGATCGATAATGGATCTCTCATTTCCTGACCAACCGTTTTCAGTTGGGAATTGCAGAGGTAATTATAAATGGCTATGTGGTGGGATTGAATTCGAAAGGCGGGCGTCTCACGACGTCGCATGGTGCACGTGAACCGGGGTGTGCTTGCGGGGTAGAAGCTTCTCTTGAGCCAAATTGGATTCCATGTATAGTTGCTGGCTGCCATTAAAAAACATCTACGTCGCGTGTGACATGTAACATAACTGATTTCTATTGATAGTCAGCTCTGTACACAGAACTTGATCTCGCTTAATAAAAAAAGTGGTATATATAATTCACATTATGCATTCACATTAAAATTTCACATAGAGTTGTGCAATTTGAACAAAAATAAATACAAAAAATTTAATAAAATGGACACACGGCATAATCGTATTTTTCAACACATCACATCACTTTTACATTAACACTTATCACATAACCCACATGTCAATTTTGTTACTTTTTTTTTGTCCTTTTTTTGTCTAACTATAACTTTTCTTTCTCATATCATTGATTTAATTAATTATTTGATAACTTCTCAACTATACTCACACGTTTCAAACTTTTATTAAATTTCTACCACCCAGTTCACCTCATAATAATTTCTCATTATAATTCATTGATCAAATAATGAGAATCAAACAACGTTGTAATCATCGCTTTATTGGTGAACGTTAGTTATTGATAGTTCCGATCTAAAGCCACTCATTGGTTACACAATGGAGTCATCCTTACTCACATAGTGTAATATTATGTAATTTTAATACTCAATATTGTTAAGAAAATTTTTGAAAATTCAATACAAAATATATGAAATCAGATAAATTCGAAATTTCAATTGAAGGTATGAATACCTTCTGTCAACAGAATCGTATACATGTTTATGTTGTACTCCATGAAGCACGTGATACCATGGAATTAAAAAAAATATATATAACCTATAATATAGCGATTTTTCTATAATATCCATTGGACACTTATAGTGTGCAACGAGTTATATGGCAGGCACTCATTGGACATCATAGGCCTATGGTGTCCAATGAAGTGCCTTTCATATAACCCATTAGACACCATAGGATGTGCTCATAGTTATGCATAAAATATTAAGAAGTAACTAATAAACAGATGGAAATGAGACATTTGAGATTTCTTTCCAGTAGGTTTGGTACAAAACTCCCACACTAAGACTGATCTGTAGACATCATTGGCCATTGTAAACCCTCACCATAGAAGCTCAAAAGTCCTAGGTTGTCTTCAGGAAATACCATTGATAGCTCTTATTTTGTATACAGTATATTGATAGCTCTAAGTGATTTCCAACCTCATTATGTTTGCTTATTTTGTTTTGTTTTCAGTGCCATGAACTCTCTAATAATTTGAAAAAATCGCATGAGTGGCAATGCCTTAGTTATCTTGTCTTGTTTTCTTTTAGTTATCACTAAGAGTCAATGAAGAACACTTATAGAAGAATACATCTACTATATTTTGTGATTCTGATAATATATTTGATACATATATGATTATGATAATCATCATTAACATGCTCTCCTGCCGGGAAACTTAATTTGCACCCCCCATAACAAAAAAATAAAATAAAATAAAATAAACCTTTGGCCATCTCTATGCATCCAACATAACAAAAACTATCACACTACAAGAAAATGTACGATTAGCAACGGAAATTTCCGTTGCTAAATGGGTCAATTTGTGGCTAATTGACTATTAGTAACGGAAACGTTTTGATACTAAATCTCTCTCTAATTCTATGGTGGGTAATTTAGCTATAGATTTAGTTTTTCGTTACCAAATTAGTAACAGAGAAAGTCGTTACTAAATTACCAAAGGATAAAAGCGTTACTAATTAACAACGAACTTTTGTTGCTAATTCCGTTACTAATCATGGACTAGAATTTTAAAAGAAAATAATTCCCCTTATTGCTCATGTGAGGATTCAAACTCTAGTCTTGGTAGTTGGCGAGTAAAGTCTCAACAACTAGGCTACTATATATCTTTGTTAATATGCTGCCCTATAATTTATATAAAGTATGTTCTCGTAATTTTCCCCAACCATATTCATTACGAAATTGTTGGTAATCCGTTACTGATAGTAACAAATTGTTTCCGTTACTATTTAGTAATAGATTAGTAATGAAAAACTAGCAACAGAAGTTATTCTGTTACTAATTTCGTGGCTATACGCGTTCCGTTACTAATCCATTATTATTCTGTTGCTAATAGTAATAAATTTTTTCTGTTACTATTTAGTAACGGATTAGTAACGAAAAAATAGTAACAAAACAATTTCGTTACTAATTCCGTGACAATTTGTACTCCGTTACTATTCTGTTGCGAATAGTAACGGAATTGGTTTTGTTACTAAAATTTTGTTGCTAATCTTACATTTTCTAGTAGTGTCAGCTAAATAGATTCTTTTGTTTTTTTGCTTACCAGCTAAATAGATTTTAATTAATTACATTACATTAAATCTAAATGGAACCAGTTATAATTGATTTATAATAATATCAAAAAAGTTAT
Organism: Nyctanthes arbor-tristis; assembly: GCA_963692815.1. Taxonomy (NCBI): domain Eukaryota; kingdom Viridiplantae; phylum Streptophyta; class Magnoliopsida; order Lamiales; family Oleaceae; genus Nyctanthes; species Nyctanthes arbor-tristis. The sequence goes on along the minus strand of CAVNYN010207068.1, from coordinate 29,528 downwards.
TATAATAACTGATTTATCAACGGGACCTAATTAAAACCACATGCCAAAGATATGAGCACTGAAGTTTGGTGATTGTTGCACGCAAAACTGAAATTTGATGGCTTGATTACCGGTAAGGACTATGGCCTGATTGCAAGTAAATTAATGTCTCGTGACTTATCCGTCTAAATTAGAGTTTGAAGACTAATAAATTTACTGAGAAATTAATATTATTTTCTAAAATGTCCATTATTCAACCATTTTAGCGAGTAATTGAATCCTTATTATAAATTCATTCAAGTCATTATATTTATATCAACCCGTTAATTCATTGCTCGTTAACTAAACTGTAAGAAAATGCCCCTTTTAAATAGCTGAAAATCCATATTAAACTGTCGAAAAACAAGACTATTAACCGAAGACGCTAAACATCAACTGCTTTCTTTATTTCTTGGTTTCAACCTGCTCAGAATAGAATAATAGCATTACAGCATTCACCATTTCTAGAGATCTAACCAGCATAATACCATAGTCAGTCAAGCAAAAAATCTAGTTGATAAAAAGACACATTTACAAGATTGAAAGTAACTGTAATCTCTTCCGGTTACACGGCAAATCCAAGTTCGTCCAACCATTAAACATATTCGTGATCTTCATCTTCATCCCCATCTTCATCTTCACTATCTTCAAAATGACACCTGCATTTGGTGATGCCCGCCGAAATCTGTTCAGCTGTTTCGAGATCCTAAGTCCTTTATTGGAAACTTTCCGCTTTCCCTGCCAGGAGATCATCATCTTCTTCTTGATCAACATTACCTTCAACGTTGGTGATTTCTCTAATAGAAGATTAATTACCGCCATCTCACCAACTGAGCCACTAATATCTACCAGCTTCACAATTTGAAGCTGATCTAAAGATACATCTGACAAGTCTTGCCTATCTACGACGTATTCAACTTCACCTCCATCATCAGCATCGATATGGGACATCTAGAAAATTAACAAAGTCAAGTAGGTCATAATAGAAATTTAGAAAATAGATAAACTGTAATAGCCGTGTTCATTTTTCACCTTAATTTTCAGTTTCACAAGGTTGCGGAAGCTTCTGATCAAGTTGAGGACACAATCAAGTTCTTCCCAGAATTTTAAATTTATTTCTGATAACTTCAAAATCTTCACTTGAAATATATCAGCAAGAGGAACTCGCGAGTGTGCAGCCAAGTTCTTCAAAGCAGAAAGCAAATGCATGACCAAGTAAAGTTAACACGGCAAATACAAAGGAATAAAATTAGTCTTCCATACCTTCATGAAATAGAAGTCCAAGCATAGTTTCTGAAGACCAGGAAGAGAATCAAAAAACTGAACGGAGTTAAAGGTTCCTCCCTCTTGTATAACATTGTCACACATATATGCCGGGAGTGAAATTACTGCAAGACTCGGGCAATTCTTAAAACAAACCAAATCAGCGAAACATTGTATGTCCAAGAGCTTCAGCATAGGGGCATCAATTTTTAATATAGTGTCAAATCTTTTTTCACCTCAGAACCAGTTGCTCCAGTATCCGGCAGCTAGAAATCAAACCTTCTAACACTTTACCATCAACAGTGACTTCTTGCAGTTCCAGCCTAGTTAGCCTATCAAATCCTTTGAAGGTTGGGGGAATATCAATTACAGACAGAGAGGCTTTCAGATTTTTCAGCTTTGAATACATAAATAGCAAAGGAGGCAAATCAACTGCATCAACCTCTAAGGTCAATTCCTCAATAGCAATCTTTGATAACAAACTAAACAACACGTCAATTTCTGAACAGCTAGTAACATCTGGAATACTGATGCTCAACTTAGTTTTGGGTCCTTGGTGAAGTAATAGAATCCGATAAAGAATGAACATCCATTTCATTCTTGCCCATTCCATGTCTGGGTATGATTCTTGCCATAGATCTTTATCAAATATCAGCTGCGGTAGTTTGAGCCATTTAGACTTCCATTGTCTTGACAACACACTTGTCTTTGCAGCATCACGTGTTGTCAAATGCGCTAGAATATTATCTATTATATTTTCCGGTAAGTTGCTTATCCTATCAACAGCTGGATACGGTGCAACATCCATTCTGCAACGGTATGGCAAACTCAGGCAAAAACTGAGTCCATAATGAATTCAAAATTACACAGGTTATAAAATATCAAAGTCACACAATTAAGTAATTTTCAAGTATAAGCAGAAACATATACAAATAAATTCCAGTAAAAGTATGTACAATCATTTTACAAGAATATTTACGCAAGAAGATAGATACAAATTATAGGAACAATCGAGCAACTGCATTCTGCAAAAGCAGATAGATGGATATTACCTCTGTTCTCCCCTCCAACAAACACCCCCAACCCCAGCCCCCTTAAAAAGGAGAGGAAAGGGGGGGGGGGAAAGATAACGCAAGATTAATAGATGTGATGATTAAACACTCTGGCTTACTGGACAAAAGATGATTAAACGATGTCGATACACACAAATAATTCCATTCCAAACCCCCCCCCAACCAAACAAAAAAAAAAAAGGAAAAAAGAAAAAAATTGAAAGGAGCTTTATTCTTCTACACTAGAATTCTGTTGCCCTTTAAACTTTCTAACGTATGCAGCGTATGTGGAGATAGTAATTGTACCGTCTAGATGGTTATGCCACCGTCGCCGGCGGCGAGGGTTTAGTGTTGCAACCTTGCAGGCAATGAACAGGAGGAAATCGAATTCCAAGTTTTATATTCAAAGCCCGGTTCAATCTGCTTTAAACTTCTAATCATATAGTATACGGTGGGAATTTTTTTTTTTTAGTTTCGATCAACCCCATATATTATGACACTATATGACATATAACATATATCAAGATATAACGCCATGTGATCATATAATAATATATGGTACTATATATATGGTGTGTTAGATTAATTTTAGGAAACATTTCCTTCTTGTGTTAATAATGGAAAAGATTCTAGTTGTAAAATTTTTACAAAATGTTCTATTATTAGGGGAAAAGGCTGAAAGAAAGGATGATTTATGTGTGATATGGGGAAATTAGTTTGGGGGTAAAATGGTAAAACTACTTTGTGGGGGGGGGCCTGATTTTATAAAAGATTTTCCTTATAAACAAAAAACTCCACTGGACATTTTTCGATATATTTAGAAAAATCCTATTTATAGGGAAAACTTTTACAAAATTATTCATAAGATATGGTGATTTACCATCTTACGCATATGTATTGTGTGATTTAAAAAATAATTTAGAATAAACTTATTTTATAAATAAAATATTTTATAAAGACTCCCCTATAAATAACAATAACAAGTCATATCAAAATCAGACACATTTCCTTCTAATTACATCACATTTTATTTATTACAAAGACCATGAATTGTTGCATAAAATCTCATTTAAGTCCCTAGTCTTTTTATATTGCATTCTTATAGTTATCGTTCAACTTTCAAATAATTATTAAATATTCTTTCGTGTTTATTTAAGCATTTTATCAATGTAGTTAAAATAATTTGCAAACTTTTCTATTTGTTGTTTGTCTTATGTTTATTTAAAAATACATGGGGATAAGTAAGTATTTTCGTTGTCTCTTAGTAGAAACTTTTTTATAATTATTGGATTCTAGAAATTTTAATTAGTAAAAATATTTTATTATTATAAGTATAGCGAAAAATAGTTATGATCATAATATAATAATTAATAAAACCAACAAAAGTTAAAGATATATAGTTCAATTTAAAAAGAAAATTGTAAAAAGAATTCAAAATATATTTTCCTTTGTTTAAAACACTAAAAAATAAAAAGAAAAAACCCTACGCATGTGCTTTGCAAGTGTTATTGTTATTATTATTAATATTATGCAAATAATAATAATAACGAATGACTAAATGGAAAATTTTGCATGTTGTGAGTTTAAAATTGCAATCTAATGTTAGGTTCAGCCTTGAATTCTTATTTAAAAAACTATAAATGTAATTGATAGATAATGTAAGTATATGAATATCAACAAAAACATTATATATGCAATATTAATTCTGGAAGAAATATTAACTATGGAAAATAGGAAAGTAAATATGGAGCACATTGATGTTTAAGCTTGATTTCAAATCCCCATCCTCATTAAAATGGTGAAAATTTCCACTCAAGATCTGAAAATCGCAGGGTGTGCACCCGGGGTTTGTTTGTCGAATATACACATCAGGTTGAGCCACGCTTTTTGTTTCGGTTCAATTGTACATGCTAGAATGGGGAATAAAAGCAACTCACTAAAGCTTTTGGAATGAATGGTTGGCTGGCTATTCTGTTTTTGTTTTACTAATGTTGATGCAGTCCGGCTATGGAAACATCACCTCCCTCTTTATGAAGTTCAAACAGCCACGTGACTAGACAACATTGGGTGTTATGTTGATGTGTCTTTTTTGAAACGACGTCCAACATGACGATTTTGTCCTCTTTGAGGACCAAACACCCGTGTTCCAAAAGAAAAATGAATAGTATCTTTATGACATCATGTGCTGACATGGATGCAGGCTGTGGATGGCACCACATCCACAATGCACCATCCACTGGTGCTTGAAAATTTTCATAGGTAGCCTATTTCTGGGATTTCAGATTAATTATCATGGAGGAGTAAGTATTCATCCATAACTAGTAAATATCAAGTCCTTGTTCCATTTCCTGGGTTTCTGCTTTTCAAGCAAGTATAAAATTAGAGCTTTCACCTTTTCTTAAGATCTAACAAAACAAAATACCTTAAGACTGATAAGCCAAAAAAACTAGTTGGTCAAAGGACAAATTCGCAACTCGCAAGATTGGAAGTACTTACAATCTCTTTGAGTTAGATGGCCAATCAAAATTTGTCGAACTACCAGTCTTCTTCATTATCTTCACCTTCATCTTCACTATCTTCATAAATGACATCTGCATTTGCTAATGCAAGCCGAAATCTGTTCAGCTGTTTTAAAATCCAACGTCCTTTATTAGAAATTCTTTGCCTTACATGCCGGGTCACCATTTCCTTCAAATTTGGTGATTTCTCTAATAGAAGCTTAATCACTGCCCTCTCAACAACTGAACCAGTGATATCTATCAGCTTCACAATTTGAAGGTGATCCCAAAATACATCTGAGAAGTCTCCCTTTTCTAATAACTCGATAAGTTCACTTGGAATATCTACGTTGCAATAAAAAATCTAGAAAATGAAACAAAATCATGTTACAACAGAAATTTAGAAAATAGATAAACTGTAATAGGCGTATCCACTTTTCACCTTGATTTTCAGTTTCTCAAGGTTGGGGAAGCTTCTGATCCAGTAGGGAAAACAACCAAGCTCGTAAGTGCAATTTAAACATATTTCTATTAAACTTCAAAATCTTAAGTTAGAATATATGTATATCACCTGGAATGACATATCCTTCAGCCAAGTTCTTCAAAGCAAAAGGCAGAAGCACGATTTACTAAAGTTAACATGAAAAATATAAGGGAATAAAATTACAATAAACCATACCCTCATGAAATAAAGGTCCAGGCAAAATTTCTGAAGGCCAGGAAGAGAATCAAAAAACTCAATGAAGTCAAAGTTTCCTGCATCTAGATCCTCCACTCCCTCAATTGAGTATGCAGCAATTGAAACTATTGCGGGGAGTGGGGAATTCTTAAAACAAACAATATCAACCAGACATCGCACATCAAAAAAATTTCAGCATTGGGGCATCGATTTTTAATAAACGGCCAGATCTGTTGTCAACCCTCAGCACCAGTTGCTCCAGTATCCGGCAGCTAGATATTAAACTTTCTAGTTCTTTACCATCAAAGGTGACATCAAGCAGTTTCAGCCTATCAAATCCTTTGAAGGTTGGTGGGATATCAATTACAGAAAAAAAGCCTTTCAGATTTTTCTGCTGTGAATACATAAACAGCGAAGATGGCACATCATATGCACCAATCTCTAAGGTCAATTCCTCAATAGCAAGCTCTGATAACAGACTAAACAATGCGTCAATTTCTGAACGGCGAGTAACATCTGGAATAATAAGGCTCAACTTAGTTATGGGTCCTTGATGAAGTAATAGAATCCGATATGGGATGAACATCCATTTCATTCTAGCCAATTCCATGTCCACATACAATCCTGACCATAGATTCTTTTTCTAATATCAGCTGCGGTAGTTTGAGCCATTTAGACCTCCAATATTTTGATAAGACTTTGCGGCATCACGTGTTGTCAAACATGCTAGAATATTATCTATTACATTGTCAAGAAGGTTGCTTATCCTATCAACAGGTGGATACGGTGCAACATCCACTATGAAATGGTATGGCAAAATCAGGCAAAAACAAGGCTATAATGACTTCAAAATTACACAATTTAATAAGTACCAAATTTACACCATTTGCAACTTGCAAGCTTAACAAATTCCACTTGAATTTAATCTTCTCACACAAAGCAGGTAGATACTGCCTGAGTCCAACCCGCGGCCCAACAAAAAATGTCAATTCACAGAAATACTTCCATTTTTCTCTAAAAACAGAAAGAAAGAAGAACTTCATTCGTCTACAATTCTGCCCTTCAATCTTCACTTTCTCTAATTAAAATGTGGTTCTATTGTGATCCTCATGAGGGTTCATGGGCAACATAGAGGGTGACTTTAAGGGAGACACCAAGTGTTTGAAGATAAAAAATGAAATATAATGAATACCGAATTATTAACTTCCCGTGACATAACAAATTTTATAATGGTTATGTTAGCACCAAACCATTTTATAATACACAATATATAAATATAAATAAATATATAGATTTATCATGTCATTATTTATTTATTTATCAACACATTAATTCATTACTCGTTAGCTAACTGGAAGAAAAATGCTCCTTTCAAAGGGCTGAAAACCATCTTTTAACAACTTGGATGCATTGTTGCCATAATCACAGAGCAGCCCAAGTGGTATTTTAAAACCATAAGGTTCACGAGGTCAATGTTTAGAGATCTATTCCTAGGGAATGTGATTTCCTTATGTAATTTACAAAACCTTGAAGGGACCACCCCAAGAACATAGTCCCAAAGAGAACAAAATAATCATGCACACGTCAACATGAATAAATCAATAAACTGAGAAAAAAGAGGACTATTATATAAAAGATTACACAACAAAATAAGGAGCCTATTTCCTGGATTTCTCGTTATATAATGAGTAAGTATTTGCCCATGGCTAGAAAAATCAAGCCCTTTTTTTATTTCCTTGGCTCTACTTCAAGCAAGTATAACACTAGAGCTTTCACCATTTCTTGAGATCTAACCAACATAATACCTTAGATGGTCAAGCAGAAAATCTAGTTGATCAAAAGACACATTCACAAGATTGAATTACTTGTGATCTCTGAGTTCTATGGCCAATCAAAATTCGTCACATTATCAATATTCTTCATCATCTACGTCTTCGTTTTCATCTTCAACTTCGCTATCTCCAACTTTTCGCTATCTCCATCTTCTCTTTCTTCATCATCTTCTTCATCTCATCTTCGTTGTCTTCATAAATGACAATTGCATTTGGTGATGCCCTCTGAAATGTGTTCAACTGTTTCGAGATCGAGAGTCCTTTATTAGTAACGTTCTGTTTTCCCTTCTCGTCGAAAACCGTTCTCTTCTTGATCACCATTAGCTTCGACTTTGGTAAGTTCTCTAATAGAATATTAATTCCTGACATCTCAGCAGATAAACCAGTAATACCTATCAACTTCACAACCTGAAGGTGATCTAAAAATACATCTGAGAAGTCTTGCACTGCTAAGAAGTCACTAAGTCCATTTGAATCATCAACCTCATAATTAGAAATCTAGAACACAAACAAAAGCGAGTAAGCTATAATAGACATTTATAAAACAGAATTTTGTAACAGCTGTGTCGAATTTTCATCTTGATTATCAGTTTCTCAAGCTTGGGCAAGCTTCTGATCAAATAGAGAACACAAGGTAGGACATCCATATCATTTAAATGTATTAGTAATACCTTCAGAACCTTAATTTGGAATATATTAGCTGGAAGCCTTGTCTGGACTTGCCCATCGGCCAAGTTCTTCAAAGCAGAGGGCAAAAGCATGATCAACTGTTTAAATGATAAATACCAGGGAATAAAATTACAATCAACCATACCATCATGAAATAAAGTCCAGGCATAGTTTCTGAAGGCCAGGAAAAGAATCGAAAAACTCAATGAAGTTAAAGGTTCCTCCCTTTCGACCTTCAACTATGTCAATCATATATGCAGCCATTGAAACTGTTGCAAGAAGTGGGCAATTCTTAAAACAAACAAAATCAGCAAAACATTGCACATCAAAAAATTTCAACCTAGGGGCACCAATTTTTAGTATAGGGTCATAATTGTTGTCGACCCTCCGCACCAGTTGCTCCAGCATCCGGCAGTCAGATATTAATCTTCCAGTACTGTATTATCATCCACAGTGACATCTTGCATTTCCAGCCTAGTTAGCTTATCAAATCCTTTGAAGGTTGGTGGAACTCCCAATTTAAAATCAGAACCATAGACCTTCAGATTTTTCATCTGTGAATACATAAAAAGTGAGGAAGGCAAATCTTCTGATTTGATCTCTAAGGTCAGTCCTTCAACAGCAATCTTTGATAACAAACTAAATAATGCATCAATGTCTGAGTGGCTACAATCCCATGGAATACTAAGGGTCAACTGAGTTATGGGTCCTTGATGAAGTAATAGAATCTTATAAAGCATGAACATCCATTTCGTTTCAGCCAATTCCATTTTCTTGAATGATCCCTGCCATAGATCCTCATCAAATATCAGCTGCGGTAGTTTGAGCCATTTAGTCCTCCATTGAGTTGACAAGATACTTGTCTTTGCAGCATCACGTGTTGTCAAACAGGCTAGAATGTTATCTATTACATTTTCAGGAATGTTGCTTATCCTATCAACTAGTGGATACCGTGCAACATCCATTCTGAAATGGAATGGCAAACTCAGGCAAGTACGAGGCTATAATGAATTCAAAATTACACAAACTAAAAACTATCAAAGTTCAAAAAAATTCCAGTTGAATTTCGCACAATCTTTTCACAAAAAGCAGACAGATAGGCTATATAAACACTCGGGTGTTGCATTCTTGATTCTTCAAAAGCATATAGATATTACCTCTGTCCAACCGGACCAACCCCCAAAACCCAAAAAAAAAATAGAAGAGGAAATTTCAATCAAAAGAAAGACGTCATAGCAGTATGGATTGGATTGTTGAAAAATTCTGGCTTTTGGATAAAACAATTACATGGCTGATCTAAGTTATGTCAAGACACAGAAATACTTCCATTTTTCCCCAAAAAAAGGAAAGAAAGAACGGAACTTTATTCTTCAAAAATTCTGGCCCTCAATCTTCACTTTCTCTAAAATTTATCTTTGCACCTTGGACTTCCGAACGTATCCAGTGTAGTGATGAGGCGATAGTAATCGTACCGTGACAGTCTAGATGCTTATGCCACTGCCGATGGAGAGATTTAGAGTTGCAACCTTGCAGGAAATGAACAGGCGGAAATGGTTTGCAAGTAACATACAACAGGGAATAATTCCATTTAGACAAATTATTAGTAAACAAAAAGTGTGACAAAATGAAAATGTGGCCTAATTAGCATGAATAAAAAAGTGATGCCATATTGAAAAAGAAAATCTTGACATATATCAATTTTGTTTAAGTTGTTGTCCATCTTTTTGTTCAAATACCACAACTCATGAATCTTCCCATAGAAATTTACATACGTTTTTTCCTAAGAGTAATTAGCACAAAAAGGCCCCTAACTTTCCACACTATTATGAATTTGGTTTATACCTATACATTTTCTGCAATTTCACTTTTACAACATTTACGAATGACATCGTTGAAAGAGGGGGAAGATCCTTTAGTTCTCACTTAGGATTCTCTGATGATGAATGGGATTGTCAATTTTGATGGTGAGAAACAAGATGAGCAAGAGAGCCCTGAAGTTGGAAGTTCTACACAATGTCATCATACCACCCAAAAAAAAAAAAAAGAGCGAGAGAGAGAATCTAAAATAGGTCAATCATTAAGCTGATTGAAAGGACCCATTTTGTTTAGCAAGAGAGCCGTGAAGTTGAAAGTTCTACACAATGCCATCATACCCCCTTCCCCCCCCCGGGCGCCAAGAGAGAGAGAGAGAGAGAGAGAGAGAGTATGGAATAGGTGCAATCGTTAAACTGATTGAGAAAACCCGTTTTGTTGACTTTTGTATTAATAAAATGATAACAATCTTCTTTGTATTGTAAAATTAAAGAAAACTAAAGGTAATATTAAAGAATATGGAGGAGGAGAAGAAAAGATGTTATAGAGTAGTTTTCACTTCTTTTGTCAGTGATGATAAATTAAGCATACAAGCTTCTCTATGTATAGATGAAGGGAAGCGCAAAATGGTTATATTTAAAATACAATTTCATAATTAAAATATAGAATCTTGATAATAAACTTGTAAGTTGTAGATCCAAATAGTCATGTTGCTTGGTTCTCCACTTCCATCTATTAGATAAACCCCTTGACTTACAATTCATCTATTTAATAGATAATCCACTTGCATAATCAAATTATATAGATACTTATATGATAAATAATTCACTTGCTTCTTGTCTTTTGTTACCATTTATTGATACCAAGTGTGAGGTCAAAGTCAACAGCTTTTAAGTCAAGGAACTGACCCTCTAGACCACAAGTTGGTGACATGGCAACTAGGCCCATGAGGTCAGCACCTGAGCTCAGCTCCTGAGCTCAACAGGTCAGCACATGAAGACAGCTCCCTAGCTTAACAGGTCACCACTCGAGCTCAAAGGTCAGCACCTGAAGTCAACTTCCTAACTCAACAGGTCAGCACTTAAGCTCAGCTCCTGACTCAAGCACACTTGCTAGCTGTAAGACAACTTGAATAGCTTTATCTCTTAAGATAAGCGGTACTGTTTATACCTAAAGTATAAAGTCATGGTCTATGATCTCCAGGTCAAAGGCTCGCCCACTGGGCCACTAGCTGGCAGCTCAAACTGTGTGGTCCCACAGCCAACCATCTCACGAGTCTCACGAGCTCAAGACCTCTCAGGTCTCATCTCACGAGCTCATAACCTTTCAGGTCTCATCCCACGAGCTCATGACCTTTCAAGTCTCATCTCACGACCCACGACCTCTCATGTCTCATCTCACAAGCTTAAGACCTCTTAGGTCTCATCCTACGAGCTCATGACCTTTCAGGTCTCATCCTACGAGCTCACGACCTCTCAAGTCTCATCTCACGAGCTCAAGACCTTTCGGGTCTCATCTCACGCTAGCTGTGATGCAACTTGTGAGCCAACTTGCATACTTAATCTCTTAAGGTTGATGTGACAGCTGCATTAATTATAAAGTTGTCATTTCTCTGCCCCATGCAGACAACCAGCTTACAATTAGTCAAAAAGCATGATAACTACTCTAACTAGGTGTACTTACAAGGCTTCTCATTGGCTAAACATTTAAAGCTTGTAATCATTACATGTCAATTCTTACATTAGAAATACAAGGTGATCCACCAAAATTATGGATCCCCCTCATTTGCAATATCTTTGTCTTCACCAAACATTTATTTCTCTCATTTACTCTCTCTACAACTCCACCAACTTCACCATAAATTCTACATTTACTACTCAAATCAATTTAAATAAGAGTTTCCCGCGTAAACAAATTCATTTGTTGAGTCAAGGCAAAATTTGGCATCAACACTCTTTTCACATTTGATAATCCTTTTGCATAGGGGTGGTGACACACCCCATTCCTAGCACCTCTAAAATATTAGAAATGTGACGTGCGCCAATGATAAATTCCAACTAGAAGTCAGAATTTACCGTCAAGGCTCGTGCACATACTAAGGATCCTATAAAATTTCGACAGCATCTCCCTTATTTTATTAACAAAACCAATCTGTACAAATTCCCAACACTAACACATCAAGGCCTCACAATCTAATAGTTTCTCACCATAAGTAATATCACCTCATAAATCAAGAAATATACTATTCTGGATATGATTCACACAACTTCCAACTATATGCTAATAACTTTATTCATGTGAACTTTATAAATCATAGTGTTAACAAATCCTATAGCTAATCAATTTTGTTAAGTGGTGGCTCAATTCTCGAAATAGGAGGCTCGACCACAATGTGTTGCACAAACTCCAATTGCTACCTGGAAAGAAAATCATTTGGAAAACTTGTGAGCTAATATAATAAGCCCAGTGAGTAGAGCGTCATAATTAAAACATGCTTTGGAAATTCGAAAAATAACTTTTACAAAATCTCGAATAAAACGTTCAAGAGCGTTTGGGAATCTCTATGACTTTAAATGTAATTCAACATAACATCAATATTTGTAGAATCATAACATGTTTGAAAATATCATGAATATCATTTCACTTCATAATCATCATAAAATTTTCCCCAAAGAGTATCCAACATCACATGATCATGATATCAAGTCATATGCGCATAGACATCAACTTGGGCTATAGGTACTTTATGACTCCTTCGCCCTAGGCGGCACAACAACCAGCTTGAGCCATAACTAGCACATAGGCTCCTTCGTCTGGGCGGCGTTCATTTAGTCAGCTTAAGTCATAGGTCCCTTCGCCCGTAGGCGGCATATCATTTGGTCAGCTTGAGCCATATAGGCCCCTTCGCCCGTAGGCGGCATATCATAACATTGGATATAAATATTTGGGGATAGGGGGTTCATACATCGTAAATCATGTTTCAATCAAACATTTCTCTAAAAATCATGAAGCATCATAAGCCACATACATTTTCTGAAAAAAATCATGGCATCATGTTTGTAAAAAACTCCATATAAACTTCTCTAAAGAAAAATCCACATAACTTTTCTAAAAAACATCAACATTCGAAATTTCATAGAAAGACATTCATTATAAAACATTGCAAGTCCCTCTGAAATCAAAGCATTGTATATTTCATTTAGAAAGAAAAGAAGAGAAAAGACTCCACTCACTAGTTAAGTAGCTATGTCCATGTAGCCCATTCCGTGTTTCCTGTAGCATAACATAAAGACTCTTATTTCAATTCTTTTCCTCAAAATATCTTATTGTCTATATAATTTATATTTTCATAGCTTTCGGATCATTCTGTGTCACTGACTTTTCTCTTTTTCCATTTACTTATTGCACGTCCTAACTTGCTTAATTATTCACTATATAATTCATTAATCCCCTATATCAACACATATTTACTCTTTAAAGTTATATCTCATTTCTTTCCTTTTAAATTCATAACAACTCTATAATTTCTTTAACTAAAGAAAGCCATAATATAATTGCTCTTGAAGTCATTTATTCTGTTTATTACTATATGATCACATCTTTAAAATATCAATAACACTTAATAACTTCAATTTCAACAATAGTTATTGCCACTTATATCATAATTTCAAATAATTTGCAAGATGTTCTCTTGGTATAGTTAACTAATCTTTAACAATCACCTCAATATTCAAATCTACTTTCATGAGCTAAGGATAAAGAGAGCTAAACACACTTAATTAATTCCTTTTAGGTTACAAGTCGTATATTCCTTTAAATTTTCAATAGTTCTTCAATCTTCAAATATATATATATATATATATATATGTTTGTCCACTTCATATATGTATATATATTTATTTATTCTAGAGACTTGCTCCATTTAGAAATTGGAATTGATCATATATTAAAATCTTAAATTCCCACTAAAAATAACAAATGACATTAATTCTAGACTTCCTACATTTCTCTTAAATATTAGATTGTCTCTTCCTTATATTTATTTCCAACTTTATTAAATTTCTAATTTACCATGTCTGCAAAGTCACAACACCTACTTAAATAAAAATTTTCAGTTTTAATTCCTCTATTTAAATCTTCATCTATACACTAGCCAACTCCCATTACACTAACATCTTGAGTGTCAAATTTCATAACTAAATAATAATTTCATGCCATTAAAACTTGTAGTAAACAAAATTACAAGCTACTATGCATATTCATAAGTAAACTTGAGTTTGATTCTTGTACTTCCCAAGATTCTTCAAACTTCTATCTTTTTTTTCCTCGTGCCTGCACTTTCTGATTCCTTTGCTTTCTTCCGTTTTCGGTTTTTTTTTTTTTGCCAAACTTTGGCAGAAAGCTCTCGGTTTCTTTTGCTTTCTTTTTTTTCCCCTTCTTCTCCTCCTCTTTAGATATACATATACAAATACACACACACACACACACCAATATATATACACATAACACACCAAATTCTTATATCATCCATATTTAACTAAAATTTTATGTTCCTTAACATATAATCAACATCTTATGCTAGAGAAAACATCTTATGCCATGATTTTAGTGTTAATTTCTCAAGAAATTTCATAAATCTTAAATGGAAATTATATCTTAAACATATATAAATTAAAGTTTAAAAATAAATAACACTTACTATACTTGGTAAATCCTTCTGTTCTTCTTCTTCTTGTCCCAAGCATCTTCCAATTTCAAATTTTTTTTCGAGCTCTCCACTCCTGATCCTCTTGGTCTCTCTCGATCCCTCTCATTTTCTATTCCCTCCCTTCGTTCCCACACAAGAAAGAAATAGATATTTTGGTGTAAATTTCCAAAATTAGCCCTTTACACACCATCTTTGTGTTTTAATTCATTTTGGTCCTTCAACTTCTTGCTTTCTTCATTTAACTACCAAACTCGTAATATATTTCCGTATAAAACCCAAACTTATTTAATTGCTTAAATGGTAACCCTAAAAATTAAATTAATACATCTTGGTCCAAATTTGACATTGACTTAACATATTACACTTTTGACTTTGCCAGATAAATGTTGAATTTTGAAAATAACGAAGCGGGTCGTCACAAGTGGGCATCGGGTCTGGTTCGACTCCGACCAGACATTAAGTCGGTTAGGATTTCTCAAACTGAGCCCGGCCTGATGGGCCATTAAACCCAACCCAAACAGACCCATAGGGTCGGGTTTCAGGTTGGAGGAACTTTTTTTTAAACTTAAAATTTTGGCCCAAATCAGAGTTGCGGCCCATTCATTTTTAGGCCCAATTTTAGGCCCTTCATGATTGCTTAATTAAAGAAAGAAAGATGGGCTAGGAATTAGGGTTTCATAGAAAAAGAGAGAGTAAGAGAGAGAGAGAGATGGAGGGACGGTGGTCAGCGACAGCTGTAGTCAGCGTGGCAAGCTGAGTCAAGAGTTGATTGGATCAAAGGATTCAGCGGCGGCGTTGGTTAGCGCGGCAGCCATGGCGATTGTAAACAGTGAAATAATGCAAATCTGTGATGATGAGGAAGATGTGGAGAGCGGTGGGTAGCTGCGCAGGCAGGCAGATGGCGGTTTTCGCTTTTCAATTGCAAATTTTGAGTTTTTAAGCTTGAAGTTGAACCATGTAAATGAAGAAATTCCAAATTCTCAATAAGAAGACATCATACCCACTTTCACGACTTATATAAAATGGAAAGAAAAAAAAGACAACCGGTTTAATCAGCAAGTTTAACCGGTTCTACCAGTCAAACCTGCCATCCGAACTGACCCAGTTTGGGTTCTGGGTTGGCGGTTTCAGCACCCATCCCTACTCTTGCGTCATGGACCACTTGTTGTGTATTATAATTAACTCAGGTATTGAACATGATAAATCTAATGTATCCAAATAGTCATCTACACACATAAAACTTGTCAGAACAAGTTGGTAAATTCATAACACTTTGTTTCTTTTTGGTAGTGTTTGTAACATATAAAGGGGGGGTGAAAGTGCCGCCATGTAGTTGTGGTCTTGGGTCATGGGTAGAGAGAGATAGAGAGAAATAGATTTTTATAATTAAAAATGAATAGAAATGGGTATAAGAAAAAAACAAGAGGAAAGCGAAAAAGAAGAGAGATATAGATAAAAATTTGAAAACAATGATAAAATAGTAGTGGAGACTGAAGGTCTATTTTTAGACCTTGCACGTAAAACAATAAAGAAAAAGTGAGGAAAAAGTTGTGTAAATGAGAGAAATTGATTAAAAGAAAAAGAAAATTAAAGAAAAATGGGGCCATGAATTTTTTTATGTCCTCCTCTCTCTTATTTGGACCATGCACCAAGACTAAACTATTGGAGACACCCTTAGTCAATGAGGGTGAGGTGTGGCTAGATATTGATAGCGAACATGAAAAGGATGAAAGAGGGATTAATTATATCTAATGATGATTTCCGGGATGATGCACCTAGCAGTTGTGTGATGCCTTTGATGATCTAGTGGCAGACATTTGTGATCTTTATTTTCTCTTCATTTTTTCTAGATGATGATCCATTGATTGACTTTGCAAGATCGGAAGACAAGACCGGTATTATTATGTTTGTTTTTATTTTGTCTTCGTGTTTTTGTCTTTGGATTGAACTACGTCTATTCAGTTTTGTCTGACACCTCAAGAGTTAAGAATTAAGCCTCGCCTCACCAGCAGCCACCACCTCTAGGCACATTTCCGCCTTTTTGTACTATATGTGATATATAATTATATATGCACTGTGTTGCTTATTTACACATGGAGAATTGAAGATTTAATTAATTGTTGAGGTTACTTTTTGTTATATCATGTATCGCGTCTCACCTTAATATAAGAATATTTTAACCTTTAGGAAATCATTAAGAAAATTAATGAGTTGTAATATATCTCTGAGTAAGTAAATCAATTTATAAAGTTTATGCGTAGCTGTAGAATAGTTCCTTTTTGAGTAGGCTATTGAGAACAATTGGCCAACCCACAATTCCGCAGCCAAACCAAAAATGTCAATACATAGAATTACTTCAAGTTTTTCCTAAAAACAGAAGAAAAGAACTTCATTTGTCTACAATTCTGCCCTTCAATCTTCACACTCTCTAAAATTTCTCTTTGCACTTTAAACTTCAGCACGTATGCAGTGTAAGTAAAGATAAGGAGATAATAATCGTACCATCTATACGATGGTTATGCCATTCCCGACAGATAGGGTTTAGGGTTGCAATCTTGCTGGAGATGAACATGTGGAAATGGGATTGCAATTGCAAGTATACAATGGGTTCTCAATCCGCGCAATGGAGGAAATTCACATACGTTTTTTTTTTCCTGAAATTTCACCCTGCATTACGTTTTATTAGTATGAAAGGTCTCTCTACCTTCAGACATCATTGAGCAGTTGGTCTCTACTTATATATATTTTTTTAAAATTTCACCCCATTCATGTTTTATGAATACAGTTCATCCTTGATATTAAACTGGTAGCTTATTTTTATTAGAAATAAAAAATTGAAAATAGATAGATCGACTAAAAATAATAGTGGTTTCGTGTAGGCAATGACTAATTGAGATAGCCACCATGATGACAAACAATAATATGTTGGTTTTTCTTACCTTTTTGCATTTTAAATTTGCAATTTATATTACTATGACTCTTTTTATCAGTCCCAATCTCCCGGAAAATGTATGGTGTGATTATTCCATCTTACGCACACATAGCGGAAGATCATTGGAACAATTGTGTGGGGCCCTTACATATAAAGGACTCACTATGGGCGACCTCACATAAATGGACTCATTGGCTAAACTATGGGCGGCCTCATTGGCTTGATGTCGAGCAAAACAAGTTTGGAAATTTCTTTCTTGCGCCAACAAACCTTTGATGTCCATAATAATCAGCCCAGAAAATGTTTCCTCTATGGTACCAGTCTTCATCGCATCTACAACTAACTTTGCATCAAGCGCAAATACAACATCTTGCAAATTCATATTTAGTACCCATTGGACACCCTCTCTAAATTAGATAGCCTCAGCTTTTATAAGAATTGATGTCCAATGAAGGTCCCATTAGTTGAACCGGACTTAATCGGATCGAATTAATTAATTAGATTAATTAATTGAACCGTTTAGTTGTAGGCTTGTGGAAAGCCCAATATAACTAGGGTTTTCCTTCCTGTAGCTATAAATAGACATCTATCTTGTGTTTTGGGTAGGTCGATCGTGGATATTCTGTCGATTTCTTGCAAGCACATTAAATCGATAGAACCCTGAACATACTCCCATAAAATCCGCTTTGAATTTTTTGTTGTTGTGGAATTCCAAACCCATTGTTGCAGGGTAGATTACAGTTAGAGACAAAACAATTGGACAACTATGGTGATAAGCCTGCTCCAATGGTCAATCACAATTTACAATTCACATTGTTCATCAAAGAGGTATTTTTCTATCACAAATTCTTTTGAAGTACAAGATCAATCTTAGGTATAGGAATTGAACGTTTATTTAATTTTTTGTTGTATATATATCATTCAATTCCTAGTAGCTTCATGTGTAGGAAGAATACCAGCCTTATTATTAGATAAGTAACGTATAATAAAATTGCTATTTTCAGAAAAAAAAAACACGAAAGTATATATAAAATTGCTTGCAT
Organism: Nyctanthes arbor-tristis; assembly: GCA_963692815.1. Lineage (NCBI taxonomy): Eukaryota > Viridiplantae > Streptophyta > Magnoliopsida > Lamiales > Oleaceae > Nyctanthes > Nyctanthes arbor-tristis. The sequence continues at coordinate 11,022 of CAVNYN010207068.1, read as the reverse complement.
CGTTCTTAAGAATCATTTCAAATCCAGCTATGTCTTGTCCTTCAAATACAATAGCATTGATATCGCACTTCGATTTTTCTATGAAACCCAACTAGGTTTCTTTAAAGAGCCAAGTATCTTACATGACAGCCAATGTGGCAGCCACATTTCCCCCTCTTTTGCTTGGACATGGCCCTACACCAAAAAATTAAAACCTAACTTTTTGTCCCAAATCTGGCGGAAGCTTACAGCGTCTCTCTCCCTCTCTCTCTCTCTCTCTCTCCCCATCTCCCTTTCCCCCTTGAGTTGCAAATTAAAGGGTACACCTATGTACATGCCACCAGAGATGGTTACCGGCGGTGAGCAGGGGCGACCGGCAGACATATGGGCACTTGGATGTGTAGTGGCAAAGATGGTAACCAGAACTCTATTGTGGAAGTGCTCCACTACCGTGGGCTTGCTAATGAGAATTGACAGGGACGTGTAGGTGCCCAAGTTCACCGGAAATCTATCCAACGAAGGGAAAGATGATAAGTAGATACATAAATTATATAGTTCAGTAAATAAGATTTTGCAGTTTGGCTGTGTTAGGTAATTTTGTTGATGGGAGATTTACTTTAGATTCTTGTATGGGTCTCGGTTGCCACAATTCTAGGTCCGGCGTGAAGAAATTCCGGCAATTTTCCAAGCTCTCGATGCCGGGTCTTAACGGAAGATGCAAATCGGTGCAAATGGAGGGTGGGTGGGTGGGAGAGGGAGAACACACGCTGGAGAACTGCCAGATTTGGGACAAACAGTTGGGTTTTAATTTTTTTGCTGTGGGGCCTAGTCCAAGCAGGGAGGAGGAGTCTGTTGACTGCCATATTGGCTGCCATGTAGGATACTTGGCTCTTTATAAAAACCTACCTGGGTTTCATAGAAAAATCTTATCACACTTAATCATTCCACGGGGTGGCTTGTTCAATTTAATCTCTTCTGCACTCTCAGGAGAACTAATGAAAAATTATTAATAATGAAAAAAATTAATCAAACCAAAACAAAAGATAGGATCATCATAATAATTACAAAAATTAGCAAAAACTAGTGTCATGTTGTCTAATGACATTCTAATTAGTTTCTAAACCTTAAATCAAAGATTAGATTCCCCTTCTACAATCCTTTGTATAAAAAATAGTGTTATTAACCAAAAAAATAAAAAATTGTGTAAATATATAAAAAGTATTATATCGGAAAACATTTTTGGGCAAAAACATGTCCTTGCTGCTATTTCTTTGTTTCAAAATTATCCCTCATTCATCAATGGTTCCACTACAAAAATTAGTCTTCGTAGAACACCACAATAATTTTACATTTATAACCAACATTTTAAAAATGATACTTTTCCAAAATATACTTTCTTCTCTTGATTTTCTCTCTTCTCACCACAACCATTTCAACAAAAACTCATTTGATAATCAACTACCTGACCCAATAATCAATTCAAATTATTTTAATTTAATATTACAAACATTATTAAATTATTATATTCTTGACAAGCATATTGATTTTCATATTGTTTTCTCACAAATGATTATGACGTTAAATATTAGTTTTATTCTTCGAGCAAACCTTTATAGTTCATCTTATGAGGAATTAGATTGGTCATGAATGTTCATTTTTCTTTTGTTTTTTCAAAAACGTTGTCCCACCTATATTCAATTCACAAAAAAAAAAAAATCACAACAATTTACCATGAATTGATTTTTTAAACTTAATGAAGAATGGAAATTAAAAATAGTAAATACGTATGGGAATAAATTATCATGAGCGCAGCTATTTAAATCGTCCAAAATTGAAAGAATTAAATCAAGATTAGGAAAAGCAATAAATAAATACTCTGCAAGTATGCAACTCCATTGGATGAAAAAGTGAATTGGGGGAGAAGATAACGGAAAACTAAAAAGGAAAAATTACAATGACGATTGTGGTTGATGTTAGGGGGGTAAAAAGATGATTGTGGTGAAAGAAAGAAAAAATGCTAAAAATATTAAGGTCATTAATGCGATTTGTTTAGAGATGATTAAGTAAAAAGAATGTGGTGTGAAATAAAAACGATAGTGTAATATAATTACTGTTCATCAATTTCTTTTAGTTTTGAAAACACCGGTAGAAGATATTTGGTTATAGAAATAGATCAGGCTCCGAGTTTAGAGCCCGACCACTAATTACAGACGTGGCCCTCTGTAATTGGTGATCGGGCTCCAAACTCAGAGCCCGATCTGTTTCTATAGAAAATTATAAAGATATCGGCATTGAAGTTGGGTGATTGTAGCTGATGTTTGTGTAGTAATACATAGCATTTTTCATTATTAATTTATCAACACATTAAATGGCTTGAAACTACAACTACCTTATAACATAGTTTGAACAAGTGTTATAGTGGTTATATTTTCACGTTTCAGGGGAGATGTTTTGAGTTGAACCACACTTGCCCATCCCCTATTTCCACCTTGTATCAAAAAACAAAAGTATCTTTTTTTAACACTTGCATGAATTTGTCAATAAACTGAAAAATAATGCAACAAATAAGAAGCCTATTTCTGTGATTTCACGTTTTTTCAAGAGAAATAAAAATTCATCCATGGCTAGAAAATATCAAGTCTTTTTCTCCATTTCCTTTGTTTCTACTCTCAAGCAAGTAAAAACTTTAGTGATTTCACCATGATCTGTCCAACATAAGACCGTCAAGACCAAAAAAAAAAAGGATTCTAGTTGATCAAAAGACATAACAAGATTGAAAGTATTTGTGATCTCCTTGAGTTATTAGACGACCAGGCCAAATTTTTCGAACAATCAATTTTTCTCATCATCTTCATCTTCGCTATCTTCATAAATGACATCTGCATTTGCTGGTGCCCACCGAAATCTGTTCAGCTGTTTCGAGATCCAAAGTCATTTATTGGAAGCTTCCTACTTTCCATCCCAGGTTTTAACCGTGCTCTTTTTGATCACCATTTCCTTCAATTTTGGTGATTTCTCTAGCAGAAGCTTAATTACTGTCGGCTCAGCAGCTAAACCAGTAATATCTATGAGTTTCACAATCTGAACATGATCTAAACATACATTTGAGAAGTCTTGTGTTTCCAAAAAGTTGATAAGTCCACTAGAATCGCTAGCTTCACTATGAGAAATCTAGAAAATGAACAAAATCAGATAAGTTATAATAGAAATTTAGGAAAAAAAATGTAAATTGTTATAGTCACGTCGAAATTCCACCTTGATCTTTAGTTTCTTAAGGTTGGGGAAGCTTCTGATCAAGTAGAGAACACAACAGAGTTCTTCCAGTAAATTTAAAGATATTTCTGATAACTTCAAAATCTTGAGTTCGAATATAGCAGCTGGAAGCCCTGTTTGAACTTGCCCTGCAACCAAGCTCTTAAAAGCAGAGACAAAAACACAATCCACTAAAATAAACTCGACAACTACAAGGGAATAAAATTACAATCAAGCATATACCTTTATGAAATAAAAGTCAAGACATAGTTTGTGAAGAACGGGAAGAGAATAAAAAAACTAAATGAAGTTAAAAGTCCCTCTCTCTAGACCATCAACTACATCACCCATATATGCAGCCATTGAAATTGTTGCAAGAAATGGGCAATTCACAAAACAAACTGAATCAGAAAAACAGCATACATCAAAAAGTTTCAGCAAAGGGGTATCAATTTTTAATATAGGATTATAATTGTTGTCAACCCTCAGCACCAGTTGCTCGAGTACCCGACAGCTAGATATTAAACTTTCTAGTACTTTATTATCATCAATATCGACATCTTCCAATTCGAGCCTAGTTAGTTTATCGAATCCTTTGTAGAGTGGTGGAGTATCAATTATACAATTGGAGACTTTTAGATTTTTCATCTGTGAACACATAAATAGAAAAGAAAGCAAAAAACATGCATCGATTTCCAAGGTCAATTCTTCGACAGCAATCTTTGATAACAGACTTAATAATGCACCAATATCTGAACGGCCGGTACCCCATGGAATTCTCAGGCTCAACTGAGTTTTGGGTACTTGGTGAAGTAATAGAATCTTATAAAGCATTGACTTCCATTTCATTTCAGCCAATTTCTTTTTCATAAATGATCCCCGCCACAGATCCTCGTCAAATATCAGCTTCGGTAGTTTAAGCCTTTTAGACCTCTATTGTGTTGACAAGATACATCTCTTTGCAGCCTCATGTGTTGCCAAACGTACTAGAATGTTATCTATTACATTGTCAGGAAGGTTGCTGATCCTATCAATATGTGGATATAGTGCAACAGCCATTCTGCAACGGTATCGTAAACTCAGCAAAATATGTATAATGAATTCAAAATTATGCAAGTTAAAAGTTACCGAAGTGATAGCATTGCAAGCATAGAGTAGATACAAACAAATTCCACCCGAAGTTGGCCGATCTTTTTACGCAACACAAAGCAGATAGATACATTAACATATACACTTGGGTGACTGCATTCTTCAAAACAGAGATATATCACCTCTCACCAAACCACCCACCCCACCTTGACCCTACCCACACAAAAAAAAAGGGGGAAGGAATTTTCAATCAAAACCAAAATGTCATAGTAGTATGGATGGGATGGTTATAAAAATCATGCTAAGATAAAAAAAATTACATGGGCTTCAAGGCTAATATACTTCGGCATTCCCCCCATCTCCCTCCCCAAAAGAAAAAAAAAATTGGATGGGAAGGAAAGAACACTTTATTCTTCTAGAATACTACCCTTAAATCTTCACTTTCTCTAAAATTTCTATTTGCATTTTAGACTTCAGAACGTATGCACTGTAAGTAAAGATGAGAAGATAGTAATCGTACCGTCTAGATGCTTAAGCCACCGCCGATGGAGAGGATTTAGGTTGCAGTCTTGCAGGATATGAACAGACGGAATTGGGATTGCAGCAAAAATACAATGGGTTCTGAGAGTTCTTCCATGGAGAGGTCACCTCCACATGGTCCCACTCTGATTCCCCAATAACAGAGGGCCATGTAGAGATGACCTCCCCCTAAGGGGTGGGATTAACTCTCCCTAGAATTTTTGTGGATTCTGATGACACAGTAGAAACGTTTCTGTCACGGTAATTAGCACCGAAGGTCCCTACACGATTGTAAAAATTAGATATGATCACGTGGGTCCATTTATTAAGTTAGATCAGGCTTTTTCACCGAATCTGGTTGTCAATAGAAAATAGCCATGTCACATGTTGTAATGTATTTATTTTGTATTGATAGTCAGACTTCATATACAAAACCCAATTTAACTCTATAGAAATAAGCTCTCTCACATCTGTATCATTTTTGCAGTATTTTTTTTTGCCTTGAACATCTGTTCAATAATAAAGGATCCTTAAATTTCCACAATTTGCTAGAATTTCAACTGATTATGTACCACTACATTGGATTTTACGCCACGTTGGAAAAACGTTTTTGGATGCACTACATTTTAATTTTATTAAGGATTTCTAATTTTCATTTATTACATTGCATTTATTTAAATCTTTAATAATTTTGTTTGCTTTTTTATCATTTATTTCTATTAATTAACAATGTTTCTTGTTCGTAAATCAATTCTCTTTAAGAATTTCAGTAATTTGCTTAAAAATTGTGGGAAAAAAATACAACTATACTGTTTAAGTTGTTAAAATTTTATTTTACTTATGATATTTAACAGCAATTTTAGTAGAAATGTAAGAGGGAACCATAGTTAGATACAAAATATGTTATGTTAATCAACAATATGGATCATTCAATCAAGATGAATGAAAAGAATTGACTCCAATAAATCGGTCTTTAAATAAAGTATTATCTGTTCCAAATTTATATTGTAACTTTTGCTAAAACTTTGTGATCACTCGTTTGTAATTGATTTTTTTTAAGATATAATTTGGGCGTTTGTATTTGAATTCATATAACTATTTGAATCTCAATCCTTCTAAAAAAAATAAGAAAAGTTTACATGTGCAATGCACGTGTTCCTGACTAGTCTTTATAAATGATTTGTGATGTTGGTGATGCACACCTATATCTGTTCAACTATTTCAAAATAAGTCCTGGAACTTTATGCTCTTTCTACCAACGTACCCAAACTCCTAAAACTTTACGCTTTTCCGACCAGGGCATTTGTTTTCTCTTCTTGATCATCATTTCTTTTAACTATCGCAATTTCTCTAATAGAAGTAGGGGTGTACGTTCGGGTTTTGGGCTTTGGTTTTGGAAGGCCCAAAATTGGACCGATTATTTTCAGTTCGGTTCGGCCTGGTTCCAGGCTTGTAAATGGCAAGCCCTTTTGGTTTTAGTCCTGGTTCGTGTTCGGGTAATTGTTCGGGTTTTTTTTGGGTTTTGTTCGGGTTTATAATTTTTCAAATGTATAAATATGAAAAAGAAACAAACTTAGTATGTACATGACAAATCAATGTTTATTTTCCAATATAAAAACAAAAAAAAAATCTCATATGTACATGAGAGTCTTTTTTATTATATTTTTTAATTAGAAAATTAATGTTCTAAATTGCTATTACTCTCCATATCCAACTTATCTCTTTTCTCTATTTAATTGTTGTCACATACATTGACTCAACCATTTCATTTCATTTATCTTCAAATATATGTCATACAAAAGCGAATACAAAAATATTCAAGCCACTACACAGCAATTGTAATACGGCTATCCAAGTAACTATCTATTTTCCCCCTATTTTTATAAAATGTGAAGATATATAACTTGATTTTAAAAAAAAAATAAACACATCATTCTCTCTGAATCATGTTTCATGAATTTCTCCTACTTAAATTCTTTCACCTTTTTCTACCATGTATCAAAATATAGATTTGAAGATAGAGTAAACTGCAAAATATTAAGTCATACTTTTCGAGCTTTTCAGGTTTTTCGGGCTTTATGTCAAAGAGATCGGAAGAGCGTCGTGTAACCGTTCGGGCTTCAGGTTCCAAGCCTAAACCCGATTTTTTAAAGCCCGAACCACGGTTCGGTCCTCGTTTGGGCCTATCGGGTTCGATCTTTTTGTATAGCCCTAAATAGAAGCTTAATGACTACCATCTCAGCAACTGAACCACTAATATCAACGAGCTTCACCTTCTCAAGTTGATCCAAAAATACATATGAGAAGTCTTGCGCTTGTAGAAAGTCGACAATAAGTTCACATCTATCTTCGAAGTCATTATTCAACTAGACAACATGACAAGTAGGTTATATTAGAAAATAGAAAAGTTGTAAAAAATCGTCATAGTCATGTCTGAAGATTTTCAGTTTCTCAAGGTTAGGGAAGCTTCTGATCATATAGAGAACACGATGGAGTTCTTCCAATAAACTTAAACATAATTCTTATAACTTCATGCTTCCAAATCTTAAGTTGGAATGTATTAGCCGGAAGCCTCCTTTGGATTTGCACTGCAGCCAAGTTCTTCAAACTAGAAGGCAGAAGCATGATTAGCTAAATTAGTTAAATTATAAATATAAAGGAATAAAATTACAATCACCCATACTCTCAAGAAATAGAAGTCCAGGCATAATTTTTGAAGGCTAGGAAGAGAATCAATAAACTCAATGAAGTTACTAATGGTTTTTTCTGCTCCTCCCTTTGCACTGTCCACTTCATCCATATATTCATCCCTATATGAAGTGTGTCGAGATTACAATGTCTATTCTCAAGATTTGGCAAGAACAAAGACAAATATAATCCTTCAAGTGTGGAAACTAACTCAAGCTTGCTCCAAACAATCCCACTTTGATGTAGATGTGTTGAGCTCAGATTTAAGACCACATATATAATGCTGAAATCAGGGCACCGTCTTCTTGGAGAATGGCAACCGGAAGCTCATCGGAGTTGGAGGATTTTCACCAGAAAATGCCACACTCTTAACTCACTGCCTCTCTCTTTCACTCAAGCCAAAACCCGATTCAAGCTAAAGACAAGCCAAAGTCTTTAAACAAAGGAAATGTCCCCTAACAATTAAGACAATCCAAATGGGCCAAGCCTTATTCAAATGGGCCAGGGGATTTAAGTGAGCTACCACTCATAGATCTTCACCTTGGATCACTTCAATCAATTGCCAAATTCTTTGATTACAAGTGCTATCTAAAAGGTATAAGTGTGGTCCTAATAAATCATCATCGCTCTCTCCAGCCAAGTACCTGCAAAACAATTAACCATTATCAATTCCAAGAATTGATAAATACTTGGTAAACTTACCAACCAAAAGTACTTCTGCTCTAATACCTGTAGGATTATCATCAGTTGCAATGCTAGAGAATTTAACAATCAGTTGCAACTGGATTCATACATGATACAATTATCACTCAAACAGAAGAAGTAAGAAGTAGTATATTTTTTTTTTTATCTTTATCACATGCAAAGATAGAATCTACATAATCCCTAAGCTCATGTTTATCACTTCTTTTTCCGAACACTAAACCCCGCATAACCGTCCCACCTAGGTATCTTAAAAGTCATGTAAGAATACACCAATGAAACTTACCAAAACTAGCCATGAACATACCTAGGAAATTAATCACATAAACAAGAACATGTATAATGGTTATCATCGAGTACATCAAAGAAACAATGACATTGGCATAAGGAATCTTACTCACTACCTGTTTTTCTTCATCAAATTTAGGACATTCTATAGAAGATGAAGTCATAGGTGCATCCAATGGTATATTGACAAATTTAGCAAATAACATGTCATCCACATACAATAATAAATAAATTTCACAATCAATTTTGCAGTTATTGTAACATAGACATGCATCAAATTCACTCATCTTGAGCACATAAGCATCAAAACTCCAATACTATTGCCTAGAACTTTGCTTAAAACCGTACAAGGACTTTCTAAGCAAACACACAACTTCAGGCATCCCCTTCACCTCAAACTTTTGAGATTGGGACAAATAAATAACTTCCTTTACATGAAGAAAAGCAGTCATCGCATCTTGTTGCTCCAACTCCCAATTGAGCTCAACAAGCAAGGCTAAGACTAACCAAATAGTCTTGCGCTTAACAATCGGGGAGAACACATCACCATAGTCAATCCCTTCTTTCTAAGCAAATTCCTTAGCTACCAATCTAGCTTTGTATCTCACGGGGTCATTATGTTCAGCTTCTTCTTTCAACTTCCAAGTCTCCTTTTTGTTCATAGACTTGATTTTCTACTTCAAAGCCTGCTTCCACTTTTTAGAGACCTTACAGTTGATCACCTTTTCAAATGATATAGGCTCAATAGACTCAATGGCTTTACCTGAAACTGAGACAAAGTCCATCAAATTTACAAAGATATATTTCGGTTTTGGCTTCACTTGTCTTCTTTCGATGTCTCACACCAATTGATAATCCATCAAATTAGTACCCGTAGTTGTTTCTTCATCAGGGACGACAGTTTTAAGAATTTCTGATTCAGGCTCAAGTTCAGGTCGTTCGATCAACTGCTTTATGATTAGATTCAACTTGAGGCTGGGTTTCCCTTCCCTCTGAATTAATATCTAATTGTTTCACCTCAAATTTAATCTTCTTTTCAGAAGAAGATTCCTCTTTCTCAGTCTGTTTCCCTGGGATCTTAAGGCACGACATCTCAAGTTTATTGAACTCTATATCTCTACTATAAATAAGTCTAATGCCCCTTTCACCAAGAACCCACATTCTGTAACCCCTCACTCCCTCTAGATAGCCCAACATGACATACTTAGTAGCCTTAGAGTCCAACTTGCCCTCAACTTAGTGTGCAAAAGACGCACAACCAAACACTCTAAGATTTGACAAATCTGGAGGCTTACCAGTTCACAATTCTTTTAGAGTTTTGAAGTTAACAGCACTGGAAGTAGACCTATTTATTGCAGTAGTACACAAGGCTTCACCCCAAAAACCTTTAGACAACCCTGAATTGATCAACAAACATCTCACCTTATCCATTAAGGTCCTATTTATCCTCTCAGCCACCTCATTTTGCTCTGAAGTATTTCTCACAGTCCTATGTCTTCTGATACCCTTGCCTTTACGGAACTTATCAAATTCAAAGTTGCAAAACTCTAGTCCATTGTCAGTTCTAAGAGTTTTCACACTTCTACCTATTTAATTCTCAACAAAGGCAAGCTAGGACTTGAATTTGCTGAAGGTTTCAGATTTGAATTTAAGGGGATACACCTAAATCTTCCTCGAGTGGTCATCGACAATGGACAGAAAAATCTGTTTCCCCCAAATATGAGATGTTTTTCTAGTCCCTACAAGTCTGCATGAATGTAATCAAGAGGGTATTTAGCAAAGTGCTCACCAATCTCAAAGCTAACTCTGTGTGACTTTCCTAGAACATACATATCACAAAAGCTCAAAGGTGTAACACTATTCTTTCCCAATAACTTCTAGTCACTAAGACATTTGAGCCCTCTATCCTCAATGTGTCACATCCTTCTATGCCAAAGATCTGACATATCCTCAACAACTGAAGATAGAGCTGACTCTTTAGTCTCTAAGGGTTTACCTTGAAGGACATACAACCCATTCCTCTTCAATCCTTTCATAACTACAGGAGATCCCTTTGAAACCTTAACGGTACCACAATAAGATCCAAATTTATAGCCTTGATTTTCTAGAACACTCATAAAAGTGAGATTTGTAGCCATCCGGAGAACATACCTGACACCCAATGGAGGTCTGACAACACCATCATACATCATAATATCTCCTACCCCCTCTACAATATGTGACGTGTCATCTCCCAAATAGGCTTTCATATGATCAACTTCTTTGTAATTATAGAACTAGGATCTATGTGGACACATATAAACAGTGGCACCTGTATCTAGGATCCACTCCCTGACAAAGTTAATACTACACACATTCATAGCTTAGAGAATCTCTTGGTCAGTAGCAGTACCAGCATCAATAACTGTATTGATATCCAAGTCATGAAAGAAATCAACAATAGCAACTAAAGACTGATCATAACCCTGTTATGCTTTCTACTTCCTTTTAAGGTCTGGACAGTCT
>CAVNYN010207064.1:0-17679 GCA_963692815.1 Nyctanthes arbor-tristis | reverse complement strand
TCCTGCCTTTTGTATTCACCAAAGGAAGATAGGGTCAACCCCTATAAAATTCTAATTTTCAGCAATTAGTAACTACAGTTTTTCAGCCACTGCCTTTGAAACTAAATTTGCAAAATAATATTGTCATCTACTTAAATCTCATCCACAAGTTTTTCAGCCACTGCCTTTGAAACTAAATTTGCAAAATAATATTATCATCTACTTAAATCTCATCCACAAGGCCTCACGAAAAACCAACAAGAATCCAAGAAAATCAAACTTAATTCGATAAATCATAAAAGCAACCTTAAAACCCAATGTGTAACATACATTTTCTTCTTGTGCCTTCTCCAAGACTACATGTTCAGGGGTAAAATGACCAAAAATAAAACACCAATAAACGATTTTCTTTTCGAATAATAATAATAAATCACGATGAAATTTATGGTGAAAAAAATTAGGGAAAAGAAGAGAAGTGAACTGTGCCCTAGCCTTCCAATATAATTGATGATCATAATGAAAATTTAGGCAAATGTTGAAAAAAGCCCAGAGCCACACGATACTAACCTGATCGACAGTTGAAAGAAAGCATAGAGAGACCGGTGCTGGTGGTTGGACACTGGTCAAATTTCAAGAAAAGAGACAAATTACAGAAAATGAGTGAAAAAATGAAACTAACCTTCTCAGTCGACAGAATATAAACGAGAGGCGGCACCGATTGTCGATGGCAGATTTGCAGAAAAGAGAACAGCCACCATTGTCAAATTCGTAGAAAAGTGGGCACAAAAATTAAGAAATAATTTTAACAACAAAGAGAATAAAACAGAAACCCACCAATTTTTGAACCTAAGGCAGATTTCTCGTCGGTGGTAGATCGCCGACATCAATTTCTAAGCGGTGGTGATATTCTAAGAGGATAAAAAATTGGCGAAGAGAAGAATGAGAGAGCCAATATATAGTGATAAAAGAATTTGGATTGGGCCGAAATGCGCTTATTTTTTAAGCCAAATTTTTGAAATATTGGGCCTACAAGAACGAACATGTATAGGGGCGCATTCTCGTTCCTGTAGTAATATCTATAGGCGTGACAAACCTAGCGCCCCTAAAGGCGTCGATCCTGTAGCCTCCACTTCTTGTAGTATATATAATTATTGTTTACGGAATACGAGTACTTTGGTCAAAGTAAAAACTTATTCCATGTGTTTGCTTCCAACACTTGTTTATTTATGTACTATAAATAATTTGTACATTTTTATATCACAAGTAGTTTTAGTTTGAAGTTATCAATTGTACATGTTAACTATCTCAATGATTTCAATGTTAAAGTTTCTTAATATTTCATATATGCTTGATATTCGGAATGCAAGAAAAATGTAAACATATTCTTGTAGTATGAGTATGATAACTTGCATTCATTATGATATGAAAATGCTTATATTGTGTTCTACTTTGTTATTCCAATATACTCATGAGGGTTTGATTTATTTTAACATACTACTAAATTGTTAATCTTTTTTACAGAAAAAAGTATCTCAATGTCTCTTGTTTAAAGTAAATTCTTTCGTATGCGGCATGAGATAACCCACAATATGATCATTGAAAGTGAAAATAATCAAGGCATTGATCCTGAAAGATGACAACCCGAAGGAGATGAGACTGTTGATAGTGCTACTCTGGAGCATGATTGTGACGTCCTGACTAACTTGTTTATTTCCACCAACATTAATCGAGGTAATTTAGATAGTTAGTTAGAGTTTAAGTTCGAGTTTAACAACTAAATAACTAAAGAAATTTAAAAGTAGTAAATTTAAGTTAGATTGTTTATTTCCCGCCCAAGCTCAGCTGCTATGGGCTTTTTATTAATTTTTTACGCTCTTTTTTTTTTGCTTGAATTATGGGTTTAGCTTTTGGATAGGAAGACTTCACTTTTTGGGAGAATCCAAACAAATCCACCAAAGACATCTTTTCACCTTCACGCGTGCACAGCTTTCTAGGCCTAGAGTGAGAAATTTAACAGTCATCTTCTCTCTTTCCGTGTATTTTCTTCTTCATCTTTGTATATTTCTCTTTAGCTCATTTTTACCATTAACAGGGGATCACACTTAGAAATTAGGGATCAGTATAAGCCCTAAATTAGCCAGCTCTAGAGAATCTGTAAATCTAAATCATCCTTTCTCTATCTATCTATACACATATGGGGTACGATTTAATTTGTAGAGGAGATGGCATCATGTAGAAGGGGTGAACAAATCGGCTGGGCAACTTTCAAGCCAGATGAATGTGGTAGTCAGGACGAAGAAGGAAGCAACTCCGACTGGATCTTTGCGTCAATTTGCTTGGATCTTCACCATCTTCTGCAACTGGATTTCTATAAGTTTCTGTGGACCAAGAAGGAAGCTTCAAATGCTTCATGGTTTCTCTTTTTTTTTTTTTTTTTTTTTGATATTTTATGGTAAGAGTCTGTCAGGCTGGATGGAGAGGAAATAAAAGCAACGGCTGCGAATTCAATTCGTAAAGCTCGGCTACTAATCAAATAATTCCAGTGAAGGAACTAAAATTGAAGTGGAAGCAGAGCTCGAGCCTGGTGCAGACAATGACGTAGCAAAGGAAGTCGAAATTGGAGAGAGGAAATGCTAGCGGTTTAAGTAGAAAGTGAGCGAGAACTTCAATATTACAATAAGAATTCTTGGATGCCTTTTGGAGGAGGTCGAATTCTTGACAAAAAAGAAGTACAAAAAATAGAACTTACGAGATCTCTTGAATTCTCGGAAATATAAAGATAAAATTTTGAAAGGTAAGAAAATGATACATTAAGTAATTGTGTTGTTTATGGAATTTACTCTTTGTTTTTTTATACTAGAATATCCATGGCTAGATAAAGAGTAGCAAAGAATGAAACAAATAGATAATGTGGTCCGTATCCGGTATTATGAAATTTTAGCTTCTTTATTCAAATTCTGAAAATTGAGGATAGTTTCACCTAGCTTGAAGAAGCTGTTGAAATTTATGATTGGTGAAATATATAATGCTAAATGGTAGAATTTCCCCCTTTTGTTAGACATATATTGCGGATTTTGACATTTTGTGGCCTACAAGTTGGAATATTTAGCTTTTCTTATCTGCCTTTAGAGAAATGGGGATATTATTCTAGAGGTCTTACTTGTTGATTTGAGATTTGGGATGCATATTGACAACTTTGAATAATCGAGATTTAGAGTGTATATTGGCAAGTCTTAACTAATTCTACAAGTTCTTATTTTGTTATGTGGCTTACTATTTTTCATGCCTTCCTAATTTTTTTTCATGTAAAAGTAAATGGTTAGTTAGACTAACACTACAAGAAAATTGGTGTTTTACCCACACATAAAATAGCCACACTTACTATGTGTAGGTATTTAGCCACATATAATTTTAATATATTTGGGTAATCTGGTATGATTAATTGATTTGCTATTTGACATTTATTATATGTAGGTAAAGAATTTTAGCCGCATTTAAATTTGGTTGAGGAAAAAAATACCTATTTTGAGATTGACAAGAGTTTATAATTTTTTAATATCTTGCCGATGTGACTTTTTTTATTATTTATCTTACCCTTACAAAAATATAAATGTTATTTATATGTGGATAATTCTTTAAGTTTGGCATACACTTTTTAATAAATGACAAATTTGTTAGTTGAAAAAAAATAAATGACAAATACGTGTAGTTAAATTTACCACATAAACAATGACATGGGAACAAATTTAAAAAAAAAAAAAAAATCACCAACTTAATTGCATGCTGGAAAATTCCTATTTGTATTTTCAGCACATCTCTTTTCCCTAAATTAATCCCCCAAATGCTTCACCCAAAACAAAATCCGTTAATGCTCACCCCAAAAAGAGGAAAAAAAAAAAGGAAAGAAATTCCATTAAATGGTAAATTCTTCCGCAATCCCGTCCCTAATTGATTTCTTGCACTCGAAATCCCTCGTCGTTCATCTCTCTTATATTCACTGTACTCCAAATCGATATTCGTACCTCTATCAATCTAGTTTCCTGAACTCCACTCCTTAACCCTTTCCCTATCACGATTTCTCTCTTTATCCCAATCCACCATTCATCGTCTTCATCCCCTTGCCATTTCTTGCTGGTATAGTCGGCCACCTTCCTATCAAAGGCGTTGCTTGCAATTTGCCAGAGAAATTGAGACGAGATTCGATTTCAATGCATAGAAATACGAGGTGAATTTACAGGAAACCCAAATTAGTTTCTCGATTTAATTTGTCTAGACATTCTCATCATGTTTTAATTAGTTGATTAATTGATTGTCTTTGTTTGAAGTAAATAAATAATATTTGGGCTATATATATCATGATTAAAAATCTTGGCATGGTATAGCTTGATCTCTTCTTAGTCTGCATTGATATCCTTTTTCATTTAGTTCCCCCGCCACCCCCCCCCCAAAAAAAAAAAAAAAGATATCCTTTTTCATAATTAGTCCAAACTAATATTATAACTATTAAGACGAGATATAGTGATTGTTTTTATCCAGAAACATACTTTTAGGGTCCTAAAATTTGAAGGTTGGTAGTTGTACAAAAAATCTGATAAGGTTGCTTTACGTTAGATGTTTTATGTTTTCGTCTTTAATTCATATGCTAGAATTACAACAAAAAGGGGAAAGAAATTCATATGTTTATATGATATTGATTCATATAAACATAGGAATAAGCATTTGCTGTATGATCTTGATTCATATGTTTTTGTATTAGTTTGAATTTTAAAAATAATACAAGTTATGAGTGATCAACATTGCTTTTTCTCTTTTTTTTTTTTAAGGGAGTAATCAACTTTTAAACTTAACTTGAAATATTGATGTTAATATTAAGCCGAGATGTAGTAATTCAGAGAAAGAGTTTAGGAAACTAAAGGTAAATAATTATTAGTTAGTTTTTCATGCATGTATAAATGATCTCAATGGTTCAGCCTTGACTTGATTTATATATGTTATTTATAGTTTTATATTTCACATTAAACTACAATGTTCCTTTGTGAAACTAACACCCATGATGGCATTTCTAGCTAGTGATTCGGAATTAATGGATAATATTAGAAAATAAAGTCTTAGATAATAAAGTCTTGAATTAGTTTGTTAATAGTGTGTGCAATATTGTCAACCATAAGTGGAAATATTTCTAGTTTATAATTTAGTTACTGATTAAGAGATTATGATGAAAGTTGGTTATAATCCTCAACCTAGTCGGGTGTTTGCGGCGGCCAGTGCATCTTGTGATCTACTGACCCCTTGTCATAAATGATCAGATCCCCAAAAAAAAAATGAAGGAAAAAAAAAAAAAAAGAAAGAGCGAAAAGAAGGGGGGACATACTATAAAGCCTTAGGATCCTAATTCAATAGGGTGTATTATATCTCCCAATATTGGATACTACAAATTATACAAACTGGTAACCGTTTTATTCGAAGCCCTGTCTCTTCTGGAAATTAATAAAGAACATTTTTTCAACTTTCTTATAATTAAACTTACACATATCTCTTGTGAACTGAAGCATTAATTCCTTTGCTTTTTCTAGTCTTTTCCTTTAGCTTTTTGTGCACTAATTAACCAAATCATAGTAGAATGTTGCATGCCAAGTGTGCATAAAGTTTAATACCAAAGGATTTCATTGAACCTTTTTTGTGGACTATAGGGATGGCATTGGCAAACAAGAAAACCAAAGATGACCCAAGCTGGTGAGGATCAAAATGTGTTGCTTGCGATGACAAAGACCAAGAAACAAAACAAGCCTGCCAGCCTGCTTAACAAGTCTATCATGAAGAAAGAGTTTAGCTGCATGGTGAAGGCTTTTTCGAATAAGCTCGGTATGTAGTCCATGCTGTAGTTTATTTGTATGCCTCACATACTTCTACTTAATTGCTTGACTGCACATACAATATTTGTTGCGCTAATACTTCGGAAAGATTGATCACTTGATTTTAATATGTTTGACATTTTGTTCTTATTCTGTTGATTCTAGGTTAATAGTCTTTGATAAAAACGTTACTTTGCATGTGCCTTGTAATTGATGTAGAAATATGTAGTATGTGATTAAATAAATTAATTTATAGCCTAATATTTTGTGTTTGGTTTCAAGTTGTACGAATGCAAGAGGGATGATCTTTGCTGATTATATTAGTCTTCTACAATATTATATATATTTGTAATAGGGCTTCTTAGTTGATTTGGCTTTATCTTTGTAATAGCTTTAATCTTTTGCTATTATATATTTCTTTTCTTTTCTTCTATTTTTTGCTCGTTTGACATTTTTATCTATATTCAAATGGATGGATATCAATATGTGAAATGGATATAAAATATAAGGTTTCACTTGCTGAACAATTATTTTGTTATAATCTCACTTTTCTACTATTTTTCTACACTTTGTTAGGTCACTTACCCATTCGTTGATTTAATAATGATGGCCATCGTCATACTTAAGTGGTAACAAAGAGTGTGAAGTCAGGGACTACTCGAACTCCTTCTACTAAGATAATTGAGAAAGTACCTCCAAATCGAGCTGCAGATGATGGTATTGTTCAAGTGCCAAACCAAACATCTTCAAATGGAAATGCTTTACATATGTACATCACACCACATTCAGCATTGACCAGAGCTGCAAGAGGAGATCTATTTCGTAGAATATTTGCAGTTTCTGTTGGATTTTTATGAATACATTTTTACACTGACTTTTTTGGAATATTTTTCAATTAATGTCATTCTAGTATTATGGTTATTAAATTTAAAATATAATTTTACAGGTTTTCTCCATGCGTACTTTATTTATTTATAAATGAAAAAAAGAAAAAAAACTATTACACGTGCAGATATTATTAGCCACATTTAATTTATTATTATTATCTACACATAAGTATACTTTTAACCCCACATAATATTAATCTTTTACCCACACATAATAAATTACATGTCAGCATCCATATCACCATCCACATCACCATCCACGTCAGCAGACACGTCATGTGATATGCCATCGCCCATGTCATGTGACACGCCGCCGTCCAGTCTTGCCAGATCAAGCATCACGTCATCGTCTATGTCAACATTACATACGTGGCAATCCCATTACCTACACATATGGTAATATTTACTTATATATATATGTGTAGGTAAAAGTATAACATTTACCCACACATATATCTGTGTGTGGGTCAAAACTTTCATCTACGGACCGATAGCCACACTTGTTGACACTTACATTATGTGTAGGTAAATATTATTATTCACACATAACCATATCATTACCCACACTTATATGTGTGGGTAAAACTCCTGATTTCTTGTAGTGAGAAGATTTGGCACAGGAGAGTGATAACAATGACGCAGCTGAATGAACATTCAATACCTCTGTGGTTGGATATGCTCTTTTTTGAAATTTGATGACATTGTAATGGTTTACTTAGTTTTAGCTCTAACTTTTGCTTTGACATTTTTGAGGAGTAATCAGATGACAAATGATTTAAATTATACCAATCTTTTCCTCATTGTTATTAACTTGATGCTTGATTTGCACTCCAAGAGATCTAAGCACTGAGCACTGACCTTGCTAACCATTCTAGATTTCTGAATCTTAACCATTATTTTGAATGACCTATATTCGAAATTACCATAAGCCATGAAGAACAATGTCAACCAATTCTCTAAGATTATTTTATTATGAGGCGACCACCATCCCAAAGAGTAGTTTTAACCAATTCCATGGGTGATTTGTTTTATGGACCAAGTATCTCGTGGAGTGAATATCAGCCCAAAGGATCTAGTGGAGCGAATACCATCTCAAAGAGCAAATATTACCATCTCTTTGAACAATTTGTCCTGCTAAGCGAATACCATCTCAAAGAGCAAATATAACCATCTCTTTGAACGATTTGTCCTGCTAAGCGAATACCATATCAAAGAGCGATTATAATCGTCTCTTTGAGCGATTTAATCTTGAAGGCGAATACCATCTCAAAGAGCAGTTATGACCGTTTCTTTGAGCGATTTAATCTTGAAGGCGAATACCATCTCAAATAGCGGTTATGACCGTCTCTTTGAGTGATTTAATCTTGAAGGCGAATATCATCTCAAAGAGCGATTATAACCATTTCTTTGGGCAATTTAATCTTGAAGGCGAATACCATCTCAAAGAGCGATTGTGACCAATAATAATGGTAAAGCACTAAAACATTACCCCCACTAAACCAAATTACCCTAAGCTGTAAGTAATAAATTTATTAAATAATAATTATTTCTTTCTCTCATTTATTCTTTACTAATTTTGAAAATATTACTATATATGTAGGGTGATACATTATAAGTAAATTAAAAACATGACATTTCTTCTTTCTTTAGTAAATTAAAAACATGACATCTCTTCTTCCTTTTTAAGTACTATTAATGTTTTTATTTATTTCTTCTTGGATCTTTTTATATAAAAGGGCGGTTATATTGACACTACATTTTTTACTAACCACGCCACATTTTAATTATACTTTTCACCTTATACTTTTAATTTTTTACACTTACATCATTAACTTATTTTTTGTCATATTTTTATCTTTAACATCTTATTATCATGAAATCTTGTGTCGAACGATACCTTGATTCCAAAAATTTCATGGCGAGAATTGCTTAAAATTTTTAAGCAAACAAAAATGTAATATCTAATGATACATAACTATGTATTTTTCATGTGATTTTAAGGTACAAAAATCAAAATTTTCTAAATATATTCGATCATTAAGAATGTAAGAGGATAATTAAATCAAAATTCAAGAAAAAACAATTGTAGCTTAAATATCATAAGAAACAAAGATCATGGATGTTTACATCAATAAAAATGTAGTGTGCTTAGTAAAACGAGCTGTGTAGATATAATTAGCTGATATAAAAAATTAAAAATAAATAACAAATTCAAAAACACAAGAAAAGAGTTTTAAAAAAAAAGAAAAGAAAAGAAAAGAAAGAAAGAAAGGAAGAAAGAAATAAAGAAAAGAAATAATATATCAAAATTAATTCACAAAACAATTTGTGATTCAAACGAGTATTACAGTGGTTAAGTATTCATGTTCTGGGCGGGAGGTCCTTAGTTCAAATCATACATACCCCTCCCCTCCCCTCCCATCCCATCCCATCCCATCCCATATCTCCTCTTATATTAAAAAAAAAAAATTGCAAAAACAATACAAAATATAAAAAAAAAAAATCCCAAAACAATACAATATATCGCATGCTATCATCATAGGGCATATGGTGAGAATGAGTTCATATTTTGCTTGAAAATATTTAAAAATAGATGTATGGTACTGTTATCGCATGATATAAGGATGTGATATAATACCAAATGTTGATGTGATTTGAGTGGAGTGAGGTAATGTGCTAATATTATACTACATAACTTTCTAGTATACATCGCTGCATGTCTACTATTTTATACATTCATTCATATATGCTTCTTTCACAATTTGAAATTTAAAAAAGGGGTAAATTTTAGAAATGTCCCCAACCTTTGCAAAAAGTAACAATCTCGTCCCTAACTTTTTTTCAAGGTTGTAGGTCACCAACCTTTCAAAAATATACATAGAAGGTCCCTACATACTATTTTTGTCAATTTCACTGTTCACATTTTCATTAAGACAATTTTACCCTTTATTTAAATTAAAAAAATATAAGAACACAAAGATTTTAAAATTTTATTTTGATCTCTCAGCATCTTTCTCTTTCACACATTTATACATATTCATATGTATATCGTTTCTCTTCCAACCATTTAAGGCAAGGTAAACATACACATTCATCAATATATTATCTTTTCCATTTACTTACCTAACACTGTCACTACTAATGCCATAGTTACTTTAGACAATGAACTTTTAGAAATTTAAACCTAAATAAGCAATGATAATTGATATTCAATTAATATTTAAGTCATAAAAATTAGAACGATAAATAATGTATAAGTTTTTCTTGCTAAAAAAATTGGAAGTTTTAATTAGTTGTGTTGAAAAAAAAAAAGATTTCTTCGTCTTTTATTTCCGCTGTAACTCCTCTCATTCTAAAATTTATCTCTACATATAGCTAAAAATGAGAGGTAAATCTTTTTTTTTATTATCATTAGAGGCTACTTAAGTTGAGGCCTTAACCCTTTCCCACTCCACCAAAAAAAAAAAGGCTAGGGAAATATTGGCGGTTTAACTAATCGGAGAAAGTAATATATTTTTTCATTCTTTTATTTAAATCTTTTGGATTTTTTAAAAAAAAAAATTGTACTAATTTACTTTTTATTTTATACAACGAGGGTAAAATGGTCATTTTGTTACCATATAAATGTGGAAATTGATAGAAATTGTCCATATGGACCTTTTGTGCATATTTTGAAACGTGTTGGGGACTTACAACCTTTAAAAAATGTTAGAGATGAAATTGTTACTTTTTGTAAAGGTTAGGGACCTTTTTTGAAGTTTACCCCCAAAAAAAAAATCCTCTTTTTTCTTTCTTTTTTTCCCTTGACGTCCTAATTTTACATGTTGATTTTCTTTCCATTTAATTAATATATATATATATATATTGACTGATTTGCCTTTATTGTGCCATTTCCATATTCTCATATATATACAATTTTCTTTCCGTTTTTGGTTGAAAACATTTTGATTTTTTTTCTCTTGATCAAAATTAATTGTGTTTCAATCTAATTATTAATATTGCTTCATTGATTAATCATGTCTGGTTCCATTTATATGTTCCCAAAGGATTTTGAAATTTTCATTCTAATTTTCTAGTGTCCGAGGATTTTGAAAATTGATTATCTTTCAATTTAATTAATATTTCTTTTTAAAGTATCAATCAGATTAATTAATATTGATTAATTAATTGATTGGTTTATTACATATGTTGGCAGACGGTTGCCATTTCCATGATCGCAGAGATAATTTTCTTTTCATTTTTCAATTGATTTTTCTATCTCGTGCTGTGCCTCACCAATGAGTATAGGGAAAATGCTTTTTGTAAGAAAGTTTTGACAAAATCTTTTAGAAAATAAGATGATTTTAACATTTATCATTGTACATTGTATAATTGAAGAAAAAATAATATAAGAATAAGGGGATGAATTTACACATGAGAAGTGATATTTCTATGAGCAATTACATTGCTACAACAATATTTTATTTTATTTTCACACAACAAATTGAAACATTTTTTTTTTATTTGCTTAAAACTCTTAAATAAACTTACATTAATAACCTTTATATAATAATGTTACACATTATTGTTATTTCCTGACTACAATCATCCCGTTTTTCTCTTTTAATTTTCATTTCCTCATCATTATTTCTTCTTTTGATAGAAAGAGAAGTACAATTAAGAAATAAGGCAGTGATAACGAATCTATCTATCTATTATTACCTAAATCAAAAATAGTTTTGAATGCAGTTAGGCGTCTACAAACAGCTAATGTCATCATGACATCAACTTGAAGTTACTTTTTTTCTTTTTAATAAATTCCGGCTTACAAATTGCACGACTTTGACGCTTATTTTTTTATTTTTTTCTGCTTTTCCGTTTTAAGAAAGGTCTTTGGCTCCCCCTTCATTTCTATTTGGCTCCTTTTCTATATTTTTTTAAAGAACCCTTCTTGTTAAAAAATAAAGAAACTTAGTTTCCTTGTGTTTTTTGTAACCATACCGATATTATTTCTGTAGAAAAAGTGAGAAAAACTATGGCTTAGACAGTGAGTACATCAGAGTAATATATGATTTTTTAAAACTTTAAGTTGTAATTGTTTCGTTAATGTAAAAGGTTCGTCAACACATTATTAATGTTGTGTATACTTATTTATCTAATTTTTACATTTATTAAAGAAAGAAATATATATTATATAAATGATTTTTTTTTTTTTAACATTGAGCTGTAATTTTTTTGTTAACGTAAGAGGTTCTTCAACACATTATTAAAGTTGTGTATAACATTTTTTACTATTATAGGGGGATGTAGGGGAGGAGAATTGAGCATGCCACTAAACTACATGGATCTTGGCTTATGTATAACAATATTTTCAATAATAATAAAAGTGTAAAGTTGTTATAGTTCTAAAAAAAATTGTAATAAAAATTTTAGGAAATCTTTACTGAAAGTCTATAGAAATTTTCGAAAGTGTTATTAAATCTACGAAAACTATATAATATTCTATATTAATCCACTTTAAAAAGGGTTTATAAAAGCCTTCAAAAGTTCCAAATGAGTACACCCCTTTAGTGTTTCTAACCAATTCATTAACTTTTAAAATTCTATAACTTTTATTTTCATTTACATATTTTGTCTTAATACAATATTTTGTCCAATTCATCAAATATTCTCATATATTGTTCTTATTTGTTAATTTATTATGGAAATATAAAATAAAATTCATATGCTATGACATGAGGGGTAGATATTTGTGTTTTAACTTATGACCCAAATTTTCACGCCCGGCGCTATAACAATTCATGATAGCTCGACCTTCAAATATAAAAATGATGGTACTTGCTAATCATAGGTAGATATGACCCAAGGAAAAAATAGAAAGCTCGATTTGAAAGACATCTTTTTCACATATCATCAACCAAAGATGAGTGTTAATAAGTTAATGCAATGGAAATTGTAACCTTTATAACAACAAAAATTTGGCCTAAATATGCGGCTTCCTCAACCAGGGACGGAGGCAATGAAGGACCAGTGCGGTCCATGGACCGCACTGACCCTTGAGGCAGACCGCACTGGCCCTTGGGGCAGACCATTTATGTAAGTCTCACCACACTAAACTAAGGTCCATTACCAAAAAGCCCAAGTATACTTCAATTTTAGAAGATTCTCAGCTAATGTTTGGACCCATTAATTATCTATGCGGCCCAATATGGTCTAGTTGTCATCATTCTGGGTATACATTCAATCCTCTTTTCATAAGGCAAAACCTCAACTATTTTTAGTACATAAACTGATGTGGGGTCAATTATCTTTCATAAAGCAAAAGGCACCCCTTTCAAAGGTTTATTTCTCGTGCAGAAAAACCAAATTTTCCTTATATTTTTTAAGGTTAGTAGCTTCAATTCTTGACCCAAGTGTCAATTATCTAAACTTGCTTACCATGTAGTCCTTTCCAATTTCTTACCATGGAGCCTTTTCCAATTTCCACTTAGTTCGTTTGCTTCGAATATGAAAGTTCAAAACCCAACATCTTTCACTATCATTTGAACCCAAAGTTCTCGAGACACACAAAAATGATCGTCGACTAGCTTGGGCAACCTTTCTCCCTAAAATTTTTGACCGCACTAGCAAATTTCCTGGCTCCGCCCCTGTCCTTAACGCCCTATAATCTAATAGTTTGAGGATCATAGTCCAAAGAAAACCATCCTGGTAGAAGAAATGCTTATTAA
The DNA here is from genome assembly GCA_963692815.1 of Nyctanthes arbor-tristis. Classification (NCBI taxonomy): domain Eukaryota; kingdom Viridiplantae; phylum Streptophyta; class Magnoliopsida; order Lamiales; family Oleaceae; genus Nyctanthes; species Nyctanthes arbor-tristis. The sequence continues at coordinate 4,254 of CAVNYN010207064.1, read as the reverse complement.
CATCACTTAAGCTGCACAATTAAAGTCACAATCAATGACTTTTGTTAACACTTTCCAAGTGCGAATCAAATAAAAATGTAAAGAATAAGATAACTTTACCATGGTACTTTTTCTCAAAGCACCAAATGCAGCAAAAATGGTTAGAAATAACGTAATTCGTAATCTTCAATAAAAATCAAAAACATGAAACGATCACTATATTAAACACTACCATGGAAAATTGAAGAGGTATTTGGAGCACGAATCTACAAAGGAGATTGAAACATGTCATGGAAAATATAAGTTCATGAATTATTTGTAATCCAACTGAATCTAAAAATATCCATGGGCACTATAAATAAAGGCCCTTGTAGTCATGAGGAATCAACCAAAATAAATAAATAAATAAATAAATAAATAAAAGTATTAATAAAAATTCAAGTTTCTTAAAACACCTGGCTTTTGTACCAACAAATTTGATATCAAAGCCACTTTAGAAACAAAATTTTGAAGAACACTATTAAAAAACAAGGCATCACTGACAGACTTTTCCGTCGTTGAAACTAAGAAATTCGTCGAAAACAGCCTTTACTGACGGAAAAATTCCGTCAGAAAATCCGTCGGTGATATCCTACTCGGTAATACTTTCCGGCGGATTTTTTATCCGCCGGAAATTTCTGACGGACATGGTTTGCTGGAAATTTCCAATAGAAGTCAGCGTCCATCAGAAATTTCCTACGGACGGAGATCTGACAGAAATATCCGTCAAAAATTTCTGACGGACATCAGAAATATAATAAATGATAAATAAATTTTCCAACCCGACAACCCACAGTTGGACCCGCTAACCCGCCAATTAATTCCTTTCAATATGACATTAGCAAAATTTGAACCTTTGACCTGGGGGTTGGGTAGTGAGTTCCCAACCACTAGGCTATTGTGTATTTTCACTAATGTGTTGACAAAAGATATATATAAAGTATCTTTTAGTAATTTTGTTATTTTAAAAATCATGAATTTTCTTTTCTAAGCATTGGACTTTATATATTATTTATTATTTCATTAAACTTTATTATATTAAATAAAAATGTCATTTAAATTTATTTGATTGTGCCATTAATATATAACGTTTTGCTCCTAGTTCTCTACATTATATATATATATATATATATTGTTAATTAAAACTAAAAATAATAATATAAGGTTTACTAAAATTTATTTGAATCTAGCAAGAGTGTGATTTATGTGATTTTTTTAAGCTAATAAAAATAATAAAAAATTTTATTTAGAACCATTGTTTTAAACATTAACTACAAAATAACCAATGAAAGATCAAAGTTCTTTTGTCTTATATTTTTTTCATTAGGTAAAACCACATTAGCATTAAAATTTATTTCATATTATTTTTTTTAACAAATGAAGTGCCGAACCTTATTCAAGTGCATGGAATCGGCCTTTTCCTAAGACAAGTGTACGGGTCATACATGCGAATGGAGCAAAAGGAAATGATTATATATGTGTGCACATGCCGTATATATGTTCAATAATAACTAGGGCACGACACCTAACTACTCAATAGCTTCTGAATTTCATAACTAAAATGATTGTTATGCATACTGAGATTCCATATTTGACATTTGTTTCCGTTCCATGCCAACTGGTGTCCTATGTAGAGATTGTTCGTATTTGTTGTTGATTTTCTTTTTTTTTATAACTTTAGTTTGTACTTTTAATTACAAATTCAAAAATATAAATCATTTTCTATTTCATATCTAAAGGTTGTTGATTGCTAATAACACTTCTAATTTTTTATAACGTTTTTAAATCTGGAACAAAATTTTAGTTGCTATATATTAGTTAACTTATCTTATAGTTTGCAAAAGAAGTTAACATATCTCCTATATATTTTTGCAGTCTAAAAATTAATATATATTTATTATAGAACATTTTGTGTATATTAAAACATATTAATAAAGTAATTGATGAATTATTATTGTAATTAAAAAAAATAAAACTTATTTCAAACATATTGAAAAAAAAAGTGTTAGAGCTTGTTTGATCCTCATTATTTTGGGAATTTATAAAGAGTGGAGAGGTAGAATGTGTATTGAAAATGTAAAAATATGTGAAATATATAATTATAATTGAGTATTTGTCAAATCAAATATTAAATTAGTGGTAGATAAATTTATAAATTGAAAGAATAAAGATGATCAAACAAGCTCTAATTAACAATATTTAGTATAAAGAAAGTAAAATTTCCGACGGCCTAGTGGATGCCGTCAGAAGTTTTTGTCCGTCAGAAATTTCTGACGGAACTACAACTTCGTCGAAAATTTCCAACGACCTGGTGCATTCTGTCGGAAATTTCCGACGGAACTACAACTCCGTCGGAAATTTCCAAAGGTTTTTTTCCCGTCAGAAATCTCTGACCCTCCGACTTTTCCATCGGAAATTTCTGACATATGTCATCCATCGGAAAAATTCCGTTGGTGATACCTTGTTTTCTGGTAGTGAAAGTTCCTAAAGGTTCTAACAAAAGTAGCTCTAAGAAAATTTTTAACAAGACTCTAGAAATACCAACAGGTTCGGGCTAATTCTTGTTTACATTCTAGAGGCAGCAACCTGGAGTCAATTTAAAATAGGGTAATTTGTGCAAATAGACCCTATCATTTAGTGTCACTATAGAAATAGACCCTATAATATATAATTTGACAATTTCAACCTTAACATATTACTATTCCTTACAAAAAGGACCTTAACATCCAAGTTTGGCAACTTTGTTACAGAAGTGACATTTTTACCCTTAATCTTAATTTTAATATAAAGACAAATATCTATATTTTTTTGTAGGACTTCGATAATAGGTTACTTTTAGAAAACTTCTTATTGCTAGTTGATATATCATGTTGGTATTCATATTAGTCCTCACACATTGCTAGCAGCGAAGAAGTTGGATTTTCCAGTAGAAATTCCAAAAAACATTTTAATTAACTAGAAATCGAAAAGGTCCGATTTGTTTTTGTAGTGGCGGGGAGATAAAAATATATTTTTGTCTTTTATTTTACTTGAAATTAAGGGTAAAAAGCATTTAAGAAGAATTATATTGTAGAAAAAATAAGGGTAAAAAATCCATTTTAACAATAGAAATTGAGAAGTTTGGATAATAAGGTCAATTTTGCAAGGAACAATGATACGTTAAGTCTGAAATCGACAAGTTAGAAACTATATGGTCCATTTCCACACTAACACTAAACAATATGGTCCATTTGTGCAAATTACTCATTTAAAATATCAAAACAGTTCCAGCAGCCAATTAACTTATTCCGGTAGACAGCTTCTAATTTTTGAACGTGGATATTATGAATATTGGATCTTTGGGAGGTCATTGACAAGCAGTACCAAGAACCGTCCGAAGAAGATGAAGCGTAAGAAAAAATTCAGAAAGAATTCAAAAAGAAAGATGCAATGGCATTACGATACATTCAACAAGGAGTCAGGAAACCCATTTTTCCTCTCATATTTGCTGTTAAAAAAGCCAAAGAAGCTTCGGAAATATTGAAGCAAAAATTTCAAGGTACGGAGAAGACAATTGCGTTGAAGCTTCAATCCTTATTGCAACACTTCGACAATCTCAAAAGGGGAAAAAATGAGCAGTTTTTCTATGAAAAGGTGATAGTTCCCTTATGGAGCTAAAAATCTGACATGGACAGCCAGGTGGAGTTCCAAGTTGGCAAGCCAAATTTCCCACTCTTTTTAACCGGGCCCTACCCAAAAAAGTTGAATCTGTAATTCATTCATACACCCACCCCACGTTTGAGAACCACAACACCACGACCCCTCACGCCTTACATTAGATTCCAGCCCCCCACCCCCGCGCGCTATCTTCCTCTCCCTCTCTGTCGTGAGCTCCTCCCACGCCGGACGGCTGGCGTCGCCGTTCCACACCGATGGTGAAAAAGCGCCGCCGCAGTGCCTCTCTACCGAACCCCAAATCTCAGATTATTTTGGCTCCCATTCGTAAGCCCACCGGTGATCGAAGCCCTTGGCCGCCGGCGAGTCCACTAGCTCTTTTCAGGTAAAGATCCGTTCAATTTTTCTGTTGTAATGACCGGATTTCAGTTTAGTTATAGGTTTGTAATTTTCTCTTTCCCTCTTCTTGTCCCACTCCCCAGCCGAAACCCACCGGAAGAGGTGCCGTTCGGGTCACATTGGCCACCAGTGGAAGCAGCGGGAGGCTTTTTGGAACTTGTAATTAGTACAACCCTCTCCTCT